>JAQFYE010000739.1:0-30228 GCA_034694305.1 Protaphorura glebata | reverse complement strand
AATGCCATGCTAATAACGGTTAATAATGTAAGAAGACTGGTAAGATGTCCAAAATTTCTCATTAGTACGACGGAATTTGAGAATATAGTTGATAAAAATGTTATAAGACCGGTGTATTGTCAAAAATCTCCCAAAATGACCATTATGATAATGCGATGCTAATAATGGTGAATAATGTTATAACAACGGCATCAAGTCGGAAACCTCTTATGACGAAATTCTTTAATCCTATGCTAATAATGGTTAAGAATGTTGTAGAGACGGTAATAAAGTCGAAAATCACCCATTAACAAGACGGAATTCGACGATGCCATGCTAACAATGGTTTAGAATGTTACAAAGACGATGTGAAGTCGAAAATCAACAATTAATATGACAGAATTCGACGATACCATGCTAATAATAGTTAAGAATGTTATGAAGATGAAAATCGGCCAACATAGGACTAAAGTAAGATATACATTCAATGCAGAAGTTCAATATGAAGGTTCTAAAGGAATATTAGCAAATTCAAAAAAAAATATTAAAATTTGAGGGATACCTCATAGAGACCACGATTAGGCCCTAGAATTTTTTTTAGTTATGGATCACACTGTAGATAGAAATATTATATGATGTTGAGTTGTTTCCACATAAAAGTGGTACTATGTGTGTGTTAAGACTGTGTGCCATTGCATTGTATGTGTATATTGGACGTAATTCCTGTCTGAAGTGAAAGACCGTCTGGTCTGGTTCTGGCCTGTCTCCTATCTCTGTCTGTCTTTTTCTACTTACTCACACTCCTCAGTTGTTAAACAATGTCAGTCGAGTTGTGAACAGTCAAGGATTCAGTCAACAACCATGAGCTAATACCAAATCATTTATCTACTCTTCAAAAGAAATTTAAAAAAAAATTGTCAGAATTTTTAAACCCAATTTTTTGAATCATTTAACTCGGCCGGTTAATATTTATATTCCAAAAATCCTGCAGTCAGTTTAAGGCCAGTATTTTTTTTTTAAAGATTTGAAATTATGAATAACCGGCTAAAATTGTTGTGTGTTGAAATTCGAAAACTTTGATTACGCGGGCTATTAGATCGGACATGTTCGGGAGTCATCGGAAAAACGTTTCGACGGATGCAAACAGGTTGGAATGTGAATGACGGACTTTGGACACGATTTCTTCCATTTTCGGCCGAGAACTCTGATTTTATGATTTTAGGGGACAAAAACCTTTAATTTGGTGGTGATTTTGCAATTTCTGCCTAAAAACTCATTTTTTTAAGCCGCCCATGGATTAAAAGTGATACCCGGGCCCGGAATTAAAAAAAAAGTTAAAGTATGAAGATTCCTACGAAAGACGTGGATGAAAAGTTGGATACCAAGTTTTTTCGCTAAAAAAGTGACAGCGTAATATTGTAAGAGTTGATAAAGTTTTTTGGGTTTGGCTGTCTGGAGTGTTGGGCTGGTTTCAATTTTTGTTACACTGACTGGGTGTCGTAAAAACCGGTGTTGTCGCAACTTACTGGGATTGGGACCTGATCTCTGACGAAACTCCCCTTTCACATGCACGGCAAGGGAAAAATGCCGGTTGAGATAGGTAATGGTCATTTTTTTTCTCTATAGATATATTCTGTCGACGTCACTAATCGTAAGGACAACAAATTCAGTCACCCTGTCAGACCTTTACTCTCTTTAGTACCTACAAATGTGCAACTGACGACCTCACCTGTTTGTTGACTTTATTTGGGACAATGTGTAGTATATGATTCTAACAAGGAACCTCTTTCACGTTCATGTCGGCATGGCGCAATGTTATAAGTGTTAGGTTTTATTCCTAGTCTTTGGTTCAATTCCTGGTCGTCTTACTTCCATATTTCTTGTACGGCTGAGTTTTTCGGACGGTACTTGTTTATTGGTACATCCCTGATTTCAATTGAGACCTACCAGCCTAGAATTAGTGCGAATTTTTACGAGAATGGTTTAAATGACTATCACCGTGACTTTTTCAGATAGAACAGGGTCAGCAGTTCCGATTTCTGAGAATAAAATCCGGTTTTACAATATTTCCGGATTTAATGGTATTACCGGTTTTCATATAAAAAAAAACAAGCCTAGAAATATATTTATGGTGTAACCTCGCTGCTGCACGGGCACTATAATTTTTTTAGGGTCAATGTTCCTGAACCAGAGAAATTTAATTAAATTCTATAGGATGGTTGATGTTGTCTGTTGTGGTTCGCTATATGTCATGTCCTTTCATTACCCGGACCGAGCTCCGATTTGTGGTGTTTTTACACAAAACAACTAAAGATTTTATGACCTCTTTGCCTATGACAATTTTTGTAGACTTAGGGACGACTTATGGCAATTTAGCACAAGTACATAATACGTCTTTTACCACTGAAGCTTAGACCATGGAACGTCGCTAAGAATTTTAATTGTTTTTACCGCCTGTGAAGAAAACACTTTACACGCCCCTTGGGTCACATTTCCAGAGTTTTGGCACATTCTGCACTCTGAATTCATTTTCTACAATAATCTCAGCGCTGCGCTAGGGGTAACTTCGCTCAGTTAACTCATCTTATACATAATACGCTTTGTCATGACGTCATTGACCCTCTGACGTCACAGCTGGTGACACTAGAGATATACCTATTTAGAAAGTGTCATCTTGGGTGCCTTTATTTTTAAATATTTGAATCTAAAATTTCAGGGCGCAATATTCGTATGCCTTTTAATTTTTGCCATCATTTATTAATTTGAGAGCTCAGTCTGGAATATATAGGTTAAAAAATATTTGACGAGTACGAGACAGTAAAAATTGAGTTAACTTTTAAGTAACGTTGAATGACTAATAATATTTTTTCAAATGAATTTGATATCACAGTTGGTTTTCGCTTCCTTCCTGTCATGTCTTGGTTTGTCTTAGGTTTTTTAAAGTGAATGACTGAACCACAAACAAAAATTGAGTGCAATTTTTTAGGTTCTTATTTACAAAGGCATGGAGAATGGAGATATTGTATTGCATTTAGAGCCCAAGGCCCATTTTAGGGGTAGGAGAAGGATGAGTATAAATTGTTTATCTCTAATTAATTGGAATTGGCCAGTTGTCTAGACTGTTACTGTTTTGTTTGTTCTGGTTCGTCATATTTATGTTCATGAATTGAGGGGACGGACGAGACAGAAGATAAATTTATTTGTAGGTATATGTCGCAGTTGCATTTTACTATAAATAATGAATCTCCTATGTTTGCTTCAAAACCACTAACAACATGACATATGACAGTCTGTCACGTCTCAGGTCATCAAATGCATTTTCTTTTAGAATGAATGATTAAAACGCAAAAAAATATTACAGACATCTTAAGTCGTAAGTCGCAATAGAAACTTTGTAATTTGCAATTGAAGGAGAATCCAATTAAAAAGTTCTCGTTCATTAATAAAGTCAAAATTCGAAACAATTTTTTAATTGACTCTGAGGATATTCTTGCGTGAGGTCAAAAGTTATAATCGTAAAGCGTGCTAGCACCAATTTTGATAGAGTAACGCCATAGAGTAATGTCATAGAGTAACAAAATATTCATTACTCCAAGGAACCTTGACGACGTCCTCTAAGAGGTATGCCAGTAAATACCCCCACGAGTTGTTATTTATCGGTTGGAGCACATTATGGCAATGGAAAATAGATCTCTCCCATGTGCACCAAGTTGTTTACAAAATGACTCCAGAGGTAAAAAATACCCCATGCAATCCATGCACTTCATATTACGTTGCCACGGGATTGCCCGTCGAAAATTCATCCGTTGCAAAAATGGAGAGTTTTGAAAATTATATTCGGTACTAACCTACCCATAAGGGGGATGTTTTATTTACCTTGCATTACTCTATGTTTTAATAATTTACCAGATGATTATTCTTGTTCAAAGCTTCCACCTATTATTTCAATCAATTCACTATGGAGTTGACCCGTGGTGAGCATTATTTCCCATATAATTTTAATTTCCAAGATGACCCAAGGTCACGTCACCGAACAACAATTACAGCTGTCAAGATAAATCTCCTATTTATCTATTTAATCATTTGAATTATTTTTTTTTAAATTGGTTTTTGAGAGCCAAACCCATTCTTGAATTGAATTGAATTAATTTTACGAATTGCTAGATTAGGAATAACTGATAAAGAAATTTTGGTTAGTTCGAATGAATGGTTGAATGTCAATTTTGATTCAGTGAAGGAAATTAATGATACTAAACTGCAACTGCAGGCAAGGAAGGATTTTAATCTGAACCAGCCCTGAAAATGTAAATAGGGAAAATGGGCGGTTGCTCAAATCGATAAATTCATTCATATAAATTTCTGTTTTGAATTGTTTTATGGCGTCGTTTTATGTCCTGCATTCACATTCGTTTTCGTATTCCTATTCCCAGATCAACATGGAATGGAAACATTTTGTCGGTCTCAATGGCCTCGGCCTCGCCAAAGGAAAATTAGAATAAAAGGGGAAGATCACACTCCACTCAGACAGTCTATTGATTCTCGTGGGTGTCTAGAAATTCAAATCCAACTAATCCTGACCTAGCCAACCCACTTTGTACCCCTCGGGAGTCCTAGTCTTGTCTAATTGAATACATAATCCAATATTCCTAACACAAAGTACTCGGGTCACTGACCGGTGACCTGTAATTGGAAATGATTCAATTCTATTAACCGTCCAACCCAAATTTTGACTATTAAGGTCCACTGGGTTTCGAATATCTTTCGACAATTCGAAGACTGAAAGTTGGTATAAAAATTGGGGCAAGATGACGTAATTTGGACATCCTTGGTATAGCATGCTGCATACAGTTAATCATACTTTACAAAATCTGTATTTTTTCCCCAAGATTTGAAATATTGCATTGAATTTTTCAGAGACCCTTGATAAATGCGATGAAATCTAGTTAAGGTCATTTTTTGTGACTTAAGGGGTAGCGATGGGTAAATATCCCAAACATTCAAAATTCCATGGGGAATGAAAAAAATTAAGACATAAAGGGTGTTTCAATAATTCTGTGATTGATTTCTTATGTAGATCTGTACTTTTTATATGTATTTAATTGGTCTCGAAGTTCAATAACTTAAGTGCAAGTGAATATTTCGGGTTATTTTTAAGGTCAGTACTACCTGTTACATTTGGACACTTTTGTATATCAAGTTATTTGTAGACAAAATAATTGCAGTTCTTGAGATAGTGTCGTGAGTGGATCAATTTCACTAGAATGCAAGTCTAGTGTTTCCAATTTAGTTTGTAGTTTGATACTATTGACCAGGAGAGATAATATATGTCTGTGTACTATGTCTACAATTGTAGACTTATTGATGGTGATAACATTGTATCGTATCGTATCGCATTCACATTCGTATCGTAGTGTTTTCACGGTATCGTCATCGTAGTTAGTCTAATAAGTTAGTGTTAGACTTTGAATTCGTCTGTCTGTAGTGTGGCTCGGCAGTGGTGGTGGTTGGAGCCGGTTTTCGATACCGCCGAATGTAAGACCGACCAACACCGATTTCTCGGGTTCATATAGATACATCGGGTGGTCCATATTCAATTCACAAATTGCACATGCACGTGGTATGGTCAGAGAGAATTGTAGGTCGTATTACAAGGCACTGTTCATCGTCTTACATTCCGGACGCCGCTTATCATACTTGCACAAACAATCTAGCTATACCACATCTCAATTTCCCTAAACCAATACCAAATATTACCACAAGACTTTTCGCCAAAGTTTAGGGGTCAAAATATTTTCTGAACCACCCTGTGTGTAATAAATAATAACCTTTCTTTCATTGTTTACCGAACAATTACCTTACATTCGAGACACTATTTATAGCACTTATGTACGTTACACAAACAACCAAATTATAAGGTAGGTTAGGTTAAGTTAGTTCCCAATTTGGTCAATCCCTTAACACTAACACATGAGCATATGACCCTCAAAGGACGCCCAAAAATGGCTGATGGGGCAAGTTGTCAGCAACACACCAATTAGGGCACCTTACCCTAGCAATAAAAATAATTTTTTCTGAACCGCCTTGTATATATTGAGGGGCAATCGATTACCGTATTTATATTCATTCGAGGACGTTCAGAGTTCAATGGCTTTCACTACATTATACATGGAATATGTGCAGAGAGCCGGATATAAGGACCCGGCTTATATTAGAATAAATACGACAGACTGTATAATAAATTCCGGACACTATTTTGAGCACTGACCAAGAAAAGTTAGTATTATCCAAATTTCGTCATTTTTTTGGACAACCCTGTAGAAGGTTGGTTGCCTTGTCTAGCCTTGTGGATTAGGATTGCATTTGGAATGGCAGTGGTGGCGCTTGGTCTTACATTGTAGAGTATTTGTGAGTGCATCCTATTCCTACTGCTAGGGTTAGTGTTAGAGACACTGACTCTGGCAGGCGCTATGATTTTGGTTGAATGGTGCGCGTGCGAGAAGACCTTCCTTTTTCCAAAACCTCTCCTCATTTTCAAGGAGTCTAAAGAGAGAGAGCAAAAACGGACCAGACAGCTCGGTTGCCAACTCAGAGTCTCAGTCGACGTCGACATGGAACTCCAATCCATTCTTATTCCCACTCACACACACAAATCAAACAAAACTTTAAGGCATTAGAATTATTTTAATAGTCATGTCTTGTGTTAATCCAAAATCCTAGTTAATTGTGGAACCACCCAAAAATTTATGAAACACCCTGTGCGCTGTCCTGTGTGTCTTTCTTAGTGAAAAGTAAAAGTCTTTTTTTTTAAAAAAAATCATTCTATTCAGTGTGAGTGTGATCATGTTTCCATTTCAAATGTCCCACACATACTCTCCAACACTTCCTTTAAATGGTGAGATCAAATTTTGAAATTATTTTAAAAAGTTTTTTGCCGTCGGGGAAAGCATGGGGAAAGCAAGTCTGGACTCTGCGGCCCTTCACTTTCCCTTTCCCTTTTCACTTTCTCCTTTCCAACCATGGCATTTACATGGGAATATTACCGGCATTTTTGAAATTCTATCTTACATATTTGTTCCAAACCAAATGAATTGTGAAAAATGTACAGAAATTCAAAAAAATTGTAATATTTATGAATATTTTGAAAACATTCGTTTTTGTGATTTGTCATGTGTTGAACCGTTACCGGCTTTTTAAAGATACGCCAACTTTGATAGACATTGATTGTCTATAGTATTTAGTGTCCATGTCCATGAAATCGTATTTTGAAGTTTCAAAAGTAGTGGTACCAAAAAAACCGAAATACCAAGTTGAAATAATCCTTTAATGTAAAATCAATTCTTAGGAGACACGATCACCGAAAATGTTCCGAATTTGGAAATATATTTGTTTTACCTGAAAATAATAGAATTCTACTACTAAAATTGACCGGATTTCATTATTACCAATGAGAAATTAGTTATTTAAATAAATTATCACTGCAAATATTGAATATTTTGAAATTTTGTCCGATTTTGGTGCCAATTGCCCCAAAATTCGACTATAATACTATAATTTCAATCAAGTTGACGTAGACACTTATGAATACCTGAGGAATTCGAAAATTCAATTATATTATCAAAAATTTGGCGGAATTCGTAGGAATTAAAATTTTCTTTTGACTTTAAAATGAATTTGAGTGGAGTATTCCTCGTGAATGGTTTTTTAAAGGTGTGAATGGCAACATGGTGTAGTTTTTAAGACTGTCTGATGAGGGATCTTGTGGGTTGTCTGGTCTGTTCAGTACTTTTGCAGTGTAGAGTCAGAGTGTATGTCTGTGAATCACTTTTTAAGTTTTTTTTTTTCTTGGATGCTGTAGAATCTCATCTGTAGCTGTACTCTGTACTCGTGTAGTACTGGGTTCAATGCAAGGCAAGCATGTCCGTCTATCTTCCATGTCCATGTGTCTTGATTTTTCAGACTACTTCTTAACTCTTGAGTCGAATTCATCCTTGCCTTGTCGTTCTTAGCCGTTTTTCCTTATTCCTTCGGCTATCTTCTTCCATTTCACTTGTCTCAAACTATGTCTACGGATAAAGGTGTCTGTCGACGTCATAGAACAGTTACAGGGTGGTTCATAATTTTATATCAATATATTTTGAGTATTTTGAGAGATTAGCAGCATGACATGATCAGACGTCGCCTGGTATTTTTGTTAGGGATGTATCATTCCCTTATATTTGAACTATGGAAGGTACCTCTAGTAGTAGGGATTAGATCTCCTATAGGTGTAGCTGTCTATCACGTCATAGAACACATCTTTATAGATGTACGTGTACAAGGCGGTTCAGAAATTTTTGATCAGTATATTTTGCAGAAAATTAATGTTGAATCTATGGAGTTCTACCAATTCACATCCGCCACATTGTGGTCAGACTTTATCTGGTATTTCTTTTATACATAGACGTTTTCTTATTCTTGGTCTTGGGTCGGTACCCCTAGTAGTAGGGAAATCATCGGACTTGAAATAGAGAGGAATTGTCGGTTCGCCGTTTTGGCCGAATCGTATTCTTCGCATGACGGACACCTCATTTCAGACGCACGGTCTGACGGCAGTGGACAGTCTATAAAATATGTACCTTTTAAAACTGCAAGTTGATATTTTTGGCAGCTAACCGGCTTATTCAAAGAAATGTGAGATATAAATTTCTTGATAAATTAATAGTGGAAGCGTTTGGAAAGTAAAAAAATTGCACGAAAATTTGGTCGGTAGTCCAACCTTCCGCGCGCTGTTTTTAAAGCAAAAAAAAAAAGACAAAATATTTGAAACCTTTGCCGTGTACCTCAAATCTTGATTTGCTAGGAACGTAACGTTTGTGTAGCACATGTCATAGAAAAGTGAGATATACATTTTATGAAATAAATATGATAGGCCATTCTTTGGTTGGTGTCCAAATGAGCCAAATAATAAATAAATAAATAATATTTGGTTGGTATCTTTATGTATATCTGTATTGCATGCTTGGATTTATATTAATCAAGAATAACCAAACAGATGTTACGTTCAATTTTCTATCTCATTTCACTGACGACCTTGGAGAATGAGTTAATAATTTCGTACACAATTTTGATAGCAGTTTACATTTTACATTTTTATTCCTTTAAATAAAAATTACCTTGGGGGTGTAGTACATTGCATGCAGTATAAATGTAGTTAGTGCAGTATTTTGTTGCAACATAGTTTCACACTACCAACCAGTATGCATACAAGTACTTTTGTTACTGTTACCTAGCAACCGATCCTTCAGTATTATCATGTGTCTGGGCTGCTTCACTTCAGTCTTCACTTCACTTGTAATTATCTCTCCCTGTGTTAGCTATGAGTGTGTTCGTTATGTTACCTTGAGTTCGTTCGTTGAATTGATAAAAGTGCATTATTTATTGTGTGTGTTTTTATACGCAGTAGTGATTTGGATTAGGATTTAATATTAATCCAACGTGTGTAAAAAAAAAATTCGTACCAAAAATTGTTTAAAATATTGGAATTGTAATTGTGTAAATAAAGTGGAAATTGGTGTGTATTCGAAAAAATAAGCTGCACAAATATGGAGACTTTGACCGCGACCTTTAGCGGTTTCTGTGAGTGTCATGTCATGTTCATGTTTTGATTCCGTCACTCTTATCAAGGTTTCATGAGGTAATTTCATTATTATGTCCGTTCATCACTTCCAGTCTGTCAAAAGTGTCACTTTAAAAATTAGCTTCAACAATTCGATTGTTGCGCAGTGAATAAAATACATTTTACGGAATTTGACCTCCATTTGATACATACAAAGGGGTCACAAATTGACATGGTATTTCTGCGTTTTGGTTGCAATTCAAAATTTTAAAATAGAAACTTCACCAAAAATTCGAGTTTCAATTCAATTCAATATAAAATCTTATAGATTGGGCATACAGATCCACTCTCGACACAAGGTTTATTCCTACTATTAGGGGTACCTTCTCTGTCGAAGAATACTCTGCGATATTTGACTATGCTTTAGTTAATTTTCATAATATTTAAAAATAAATCTTTCAAGAGTAAAATTTTAGCAAAATCCGTGACATCAAGAGTAAAATTGTGGCCATCAAAAATAAAATTTTGGGCAGAAACGGTAATTGCGAATTATTTTGATATGCGCCAAATGGTCACCTTGATAAAATTCAGAACACGACAATTTTGAAATTATAGGGTCAACTTTGGATTTGTTTCACTTTTACCTTGAATTTGCAATTATTTTTCTCCGTAATTATTCAAGACATTTAAAACTGCACCTAGTAAACTCTGGACTTCTTTCACAAATGTTGTTCATATGTGAAGTCTGTTAGATTTTATGTGAATTTAATTACCTATGTATAACTGATGGTGAGAATTTTTTAAAGGAATTGACAACAATAAGATTTATAATTATTGTTGAAGATAAGGAAAACCTTTGGTTTATCCTCATTGCTTTTTTAAATCCCATCACTACCTTGTTCTCATCCTTCAACAACTATTTATAAAAATCTTGGCACGTGGACATTAACTTTTATTTTAATGCTTTAATATTTAATAGAAATGAATACTTAATTTTTATGACCACATTATTTTATACCACACCTACCGAGACGTTGCACTCGCAAAAATTTTAAACCTTCACTTCACTGATTTAAAAATTACTGCTACCACTATTTTGAAGACTGAGAATTCAAAATTCCCAATTCGGTCGATAATAATTCTATGAATTAAAAAAAAAATCTGACAAAATCAGGCTAACTTGCAACAGGCTGCCACAAGATATTACAGTGTAACTCCCAACCCAATGCCCATTGAGTATATTTTTAGTAGCATAGAGTACTTATTTTTTTTTATATCTGCCATCTTCTTTTCCCTTTAAATTTTTTTACAGTACAATATGCTTCAGGGTGGTTCACAAGCCTTCGCCCCTCCCCCCTTTGGCACCCTAATGCCAGGGCTTCAGACAAAAGTAAGATATGCATTCTGATTCTATAAAGAATCTAATTTTGAGATAAGGATCGCACAAACCGAATAAGTGGTGCGGCGACCATATAATTTGAAGTAACATGAAATTAGCGCAAGGGAGATAGAAATCAAGTATTTGTAATATATGTGAACCACCCTGTACGTACATCTGCTTACCTTCTTTTCTTGGCTCATCATTTTTATAATTGAAGTGCGTGAGTAAGGTTGGAAAGTTTGGACAATTTCCTTCAGAGATTTTTTTAATATTGTGTCCGCTAGGCATGGGAGTTTGAACAAAGGTAATAATAATTTGTCTCCAATTTGTCGGACCATTAAAATTAGTGTAAGGGTTTTAAAATTGATAGGTCCAGAACATTTGGTGGTTACATTACAGACCGTCTTACAAGGAAAGGACTTTTATTGTTGTAAAACCCCAACAGTATAAGCTTAACTAGTGAGAAGGCGTTGTCAAATTATGTTTTACAAGAAAAATGGCTCCCTTGCCAGTCTTGTCTGGAAAATTGTATGAGGAATAGAAAAAATAATAAGAACAGAATGGAGTTGTGTAAAGATAATTGTAGTGAGACCTCACGGGGGAATCAAAGTTGCACAGCGCTACAGATGATTTAACTCTTTTCTTGGCTAAATGTACATGAGCTCTACTTTTTTTTCACCGGATGTTGTGGTAAAGCCGAAACTTACATATATTTCTGACTCCTAGTTCTAGATTTTAAGTTATGATACTCTAGGCGTATTGTCATAGTCCTAATCGTTGAACTTTTTTTACCATCTTATTAATCTTGAAAAGTGGGCGTGGGGAGTCTAAGAAAATTTTTGTAATTTTCCTAAAAGTTTAGTTTTTGATTACTGTGTTCTACAGGGTGGCTCGCGAAACTTTTTACCCGTGCACAATTTTTTTCAACAAAAAGTGACATATACATTCTGAACCTAATATTATCTGGATTAAGAACTGATTGTGGACACAAATAGCGCTAATGTCAATTTAATGTCCTACTTTTGTGGGATACCATGTAGGACCGACTATGATGACACAGAACAATTCTGAACGAAAAATGGAGGCAAATCAGGCGAGGTCGCCTTCGGGGCCAAAATGTCAGTCACCGTGCTCAGTGCCGTTCTTAGAAATGAAAGCCCAAAAGGTTGTTGTAGAAAATAAGAGGTGTCGCTGGAGGGTTTCTCTGGATTTGTGTGCCTGGAAAACTTGTCATGACTTCACAATTTCTTTAACGTGAATGATTATTTATGAAAGGACACCGCTTACACATTAGGGCAAATTGTACGCCGTTAGAAATCTTTGAATTCTTTATATGTTGTAGTCCTTTTGATTCTGAACAACTTTTGTGAAGGTCCTACCCCCCAAAAGTTTAACCGTTTGGCCGCTAGGAATACACTGTTGGACATGTGGGATGGCGTACAGTGAAAGTCTACGTGAAAGTCACTGCACACCATCGCACATGTCCAACAATGTATTCCTAGCGGCCAAACGGTTAAACTTTTGGGGATAGGTCCTTCACAAAAGTTGTTCAGAATCACAAGGACTAGAACATATAAAGAATCCAAAGATTTCCAACGGCGTTCATTTTTCCGTAATGTGTATGCGCTAACCTTTGACATTACTTTCATAAGGCTCCTTTAACCAAGTGTTAATTTTATACCTAGTTAATTTTCTCTATGGTCAGGAATTTCAGTTTGCGCTGTTGTTAACATTGTGACGGTTTTTTTGCTGGACTTTTAGTCATTGGTATTGATTGTCTTGTCTGAAAATTTGTTCTTTAATGCCGCCTTTAGCCTTTTAAATCATTTTTCTGACTGTATATAAAAATGTTAGACAGAATTATTAGCGTCCTGTACAACTATATACCTAAGTGGTTCTGCTATATATACCAAGGAACGAAACAATGTTGTAAAATGACTAGTACGAAGTCGGATGATTAGTATTTTGTAAAAGACGCCTATGTAGAGCTAGTTAGACCGACGTTCATTTCGTGTACAGGAAAAAAAAACATTTTTTCCTCTGCATATATAATTACAAATTGAGGAAAAATATCGTGTTGCAATTTAAACTAGTATAAAAATGCCAGCAGGTTTTTCTCTTACTACAACTCCGTGCACAAGTCTAGGATTGTAGTTTGATATTTAAATTTAATTTTGCTTCAACTCGATCACAATGTCGACATAAATGTAATGCAATGCGTTTGCTATGCCATCTAAGCCCAAGCCGGTCTAGCGCCAGCGCCAGCGTCATGTCCATGCCCATAAGCTCTCAATGTAAAATTTTTGCAATTTAGTTGTAGAGTCGTAGAGTCAAGGTATTTTCCATATGGTGTATGTTGGAGAGTAAAGTATGGTGATGGTGATTCTACCTTGAAGTCAAATGTTGGCAGAAAAGAGTTAGTTTCTATGTCTGGCACTCATTTCTTCAGACTTTTTAGGAGTCTGTGTCAAGTATTCTACAAAGTAGGCAATTCAGGGTGACCCATAACTATTTCCATTTGAATTCATGACTTATCTCCATTTATACGAGGGAGGAAGTCCCAAAACCCTGCTATGGAGGTTTAGAATTCACCTCATTTTGATAAATACATTACTGCACTATCACCAGACTACGAAGCATCATTGGGCATCTTCGTGGAACCCGGCTTCCCTCGTGGTACCTGGTTAGGGCACTTGACTGGTTTAAGAATGCGAAAACGGGAAAAACCCTGCGAATGCAAGGTAAAAACCACACAATATAGGAAATGTCGGGTTGAGATATACCAGGCTCGGGGAATTGAACCCCGCTCGAACTGTAGCAGATTGGAACCCCGTACTACTACACTATCATGGCTTCCGTACAATGCTGTCTTGGCATTCGGGTAAAATTCACGAAACCAATGCATACTTGGATTAGGTTAGGTCCAGTATGATTAAATTTGACTACGAAATGAATATCTCACACTTTAGTTTATTTCTGAACCACCCTCTATACAAATGGCAATATTCATAAACATATGAATTTTAATTTCGTCCACATTTTGCGAGCATTTGGTATTTTCGACTGGCTAAAATATCATGAACCACCCTGTATAGTGTATTGCATTTTTGCCTTGCCTTCATAATACATTTAGTATTTGCATGATAGAAGAGTTGCGAAAAAATTGTGAACGAGTGGATGTTTAATGATATAATGGACGGACATGATGATCTGTGCTGTACTGTACTGTTTGGGAACGTCCTATTAGGCCTGAGGCAATAAGGCCTGGCCTGACTGGCCTAGGCCCCAAAAACCTTGTCTTGTCTTATGACATGCAAATATGATGATGAAGTATAATAATGTTGTGAAGAACAAGGAAGGAGACGGGAACAATTTTTTCCTACATAATTAATGGAATTTTGACAGACAGACATATGATGGTTGTCTCCTTCTCTTTAAACTTGGACGACGATCCTAACCGTTACACTGAATTGAGTGTTCCCAGCCGGTACGCTGCAGTCTAGTGTCATAGAATTGGCTTTTGGCTAGAAAAATTCAAATTCAAAAATTCAAATTGGAATACTAGGTCTCTTCCTTCATCCTCATCTTCTCACAAGTCTAGTCAGACAAAAAATTATAAAGTAAATAAAAAACGCAAGAAAAAAATATTAGGTGGAAAGTTTTTATTGCTTGGGGTCAGTATTGTCGACTTTAGTGCAAATCACGGTGAAGTTGGCTTAAAATGACATCTGGTATTCGGAAAAGAACTCTAAGATGGTCGATTTTGTAATTGTATATAATTTTAGAAATAACAAATAACTTAATTCATGGACGTCCACAAAATAACTTGAATTCTGTGTAGACTTCTTCATGTGATATTTGTATGATTTGTGAACGGCTTCTACAATAACCTAACAATTTTGCAAATATGCGTGTCAATCACACTATTAACATAATTTGTGAACGGCCTTTGCCATAATATAACTTTTTGGAAATATATGTCAACGACACTGTTAACATAATTTGTGAGCGGCCCCTACAATAACATTTTCAGAAATATGTGTGTCAATGATACTAGTAACATAATTTGTGAACGACCCCAAAATAACTTGAATTCCATGTAGACTTCTTCATATGATATTCGTTTGATTTGTGAACGGCCCCTACGATAACATAACCGTGTTAGAAATATATGTCAATGACACTATTAACGTAATTTGTGAACGACCCTAAAATAACTTGAATTCCATGTAGACTTCTTCGTATGATATTTGTTTGATTTGTGAACGGCCCCCTCAATGATATAACATTTAGGGGCATTAAGGTACGAATATTCGGTATTTTTGGCTAATTTTTCGTACATTCATTTGTTTAAATTAGTCTAATTAATTGTATGGTTTCAATTTGTAAATTAAAATTAATTATTGCGGAAATCCGATTTTTTGACGAGTCAGAAAATTGTCTGAAGATTGAATTTGTCCAGCATTTCAATCATTGTCTCTGTAGATTTGATTTGATTTGATTAAGAAATGACAATCCGACTAAGCAATCAGCATGCCTTTTAAGTGGCGACGCGCGACGGCGCACGGCGATTTTACTTTGTCGGCACTTTATTTTTTGTTTGTGATAAAAAATAAAAGCTCAATTATTTTTAATTCTTTAATTAAGGGATTGAAGGGATTGAATATTCAAAGGGGACAAGTAATTTGGGAGAAGAGGGGTAATGGTACACTTCTTTTTATTTTATTGATCCTTGAATTCCCTAACATTCTCAACTTAATCACACACACCAAGTATTATTAGTATTGAGCACGCTAGTTTAATGGTCCACTAGGACTGACTACCTTTTATTCATCCAATTAAAAATCGTTTTATACCCCCATTTATGTCCAATCATTATTATGACGAACTACGGACAACGACATTCGATTTTGACAAAAAGTCGTCCGGACAAGTTTTTTGACCCGACCTGGTATAAATAACAAAGGTTTTCATTAGTTTCAAACCATTTTTATTACGCAGTTAATTTTTGAAATCTAATTAGAGTTTAGGACCATATACGGTGTGGTCCTTTGTCCAATGTATGTATTTGCCACCGAATTCACACTGAACATGAACACCTGCTTGTTCGTTAGGAATTTCAAACTACATAGTTCATACATTAAATTCGAAAGTTGCTTTAGGATAGTTTTTATTCCAGTGAAATTTTTTCCTACTGCTAGGAATACCTTCCCCAGGCCGAATTGAGGGATAATCCTTTCTACTCGGAATATCTGCTGAGATTATTTCATTATTTATTATACCGCATACCGCTCCCATCTTATGGGAATTGGACCACCGTCGGGATTTGTTAAGCTTTTGTTAAATTATAGCCATTCACGTCCCGAACAACTTTTGTGAACGTTCTACCCCAAAAATGTTAGCGGTTTGCTAGAAATGTACGCGCTAAATGCAATTTTATGAGGTCATACAAATCCGTGACGTCACAAGTTGTGTTTGGCCCGTGTATTTCAAGCGGGGTCACATTTCTGGGTAGAACCTTCACAAAAGTTTTTCAAGAGGTCCGTAGCGGTTAAGCACATATGGAATTTGTGACTTCATCGGCGGCCCAATTCTGCGGTATTCTTTGTAGAACTATTTTGCCTTTTGTTTTCTTGTTTCGAATGATGCAGATGCAATACTCTTCGTTCAGTCCAAGTTGTTGCCAAGAACTTTGCCAAATTCAGTGTTGAAATTTTGTTCAAACCAAAATAAACGGAATGTTAAACTTTCAGACTGGTTCATTATGGGAACTTTAGGAAAGTCTTAAAGAAATAGTTCCCGAACTGAACTTTGCTTTTGGAAGGTGCCCCCGCAAAGGAGTATGAAGTCGTGGGTAGTCATGGAATTTATTTACGCTCAGTATTCCGCATTAGAAGTTGTAATTTTTGACGTTCACGTGCCGCCGTACCCTACACGAGCTGAGCAGATTTGACTATAAAGCTCAAAATAAATTTTTTAGTAGATCAAATGATTACAAGAATAAGAACTTGAAGATGAACATATGATTTTAAGAAATACTATTATTGGAATCTCAAAGAAAACATAAAAAAAATACGAGTCCCATCGAGTCCCCATTTTTTAAGAAGTCTTTTCTGGCTAGGCAAGGATTGAAATGACCTAGAATTGAATCCAAAATTACCTAAATTACAAAGGTAATGAATTTCTAACTTGTATTAGGTGGTTTTTTACCAAATCAATTTCGAAATTGACATTTAATCTATATTTTCTTTACGCCAATACCAATCATAGAATCGAAAAGCTCCCTCTGCCACCAATTGTCTATTTTTTTTTACGATTCTATGCCATCTGCGTACGTAAACTTGTATTTTTCTATTTTGAATCTCGCTATAAAAGCGAGAAGGAAATCAAATAAAGAAACGGACGCCTGTTTCGACCATGGACCCAAATTCCTTGTTTTCTTGTTGAAATATTGTCATCTGGCTCAGCCCAGGCTCTCCTTGGCTTCCTTCAGAAAAGATTTCAAGATTTGGAGATTTCTTGTACTACTGTAGAAATGCAGTACAAGTTGACGCGACGCGCGACGCGACGGTAGGATCGTCGTCGTCGTCAAGCTCGATTCGTTTGTGCATTAGGTCGAGACGACGTGAAAGGTTTTTCCTTAGCTCCGTTCCGTCCAGGAAGCCATAAAATATTATTTAGTAATAGAACTTAACGTTATGATCTGTGAGAATGAAAAATTGTGCGGATGGGAAATGGATGTGATAGGAAGAGATGGGAAATGGTAACCAGATGTGACTCCAGAGGGAGACAGTGTACAGGGTGGTTCATATCCCAGCGCCCATTTTTGGCGCATTTCTATTGGGAAATACTAAATCGCACACAATAACGTTGAGTTAATCTTTGTTTGTTTGTGTGTGTTTCTGTGCTCGACTCAAGTCAGAACTGGTAATGCCAGAAAAATAATTTCGACACATTTGCTTCAGAAATGCGTCTGAGCATGTCTGGAAATATTTTTCTTTTAAAAATGGCCAGCCGTTTTTGACTGAAAAATGTCATTCATTTTATTTTATTCGGCAAACTTTTCTGTGTGAACTTTTGTAACCGAAATCTTAAGAACCATACCAAATGAGAAGGGGTCAGTATTTATTGACCACACTGTATAACTAAATATGGCATAACTAACAATAAGAATGACAATAAATGTCCTGCCGTGGTGGCGTCTTGTCCAGAGTCATGGAAGAAGAGTGGATTCTGTGTCCAGGATTCCGGCCCCTCTTATGACCAATGACAGTTATGACTGGATGTCCATTTCAACCTAAGATTTAGTGAATTTACCCCAGAAACTCCTCCAGATCATTATTCTTTTCTCCTTTCTTTAGGACAGGACAGAATGGACGGATTCCCTATGTCATCTCATGTCCTTTTCCAACAAGACCACATTCAATAATCATCCATCAATCCAATAATCCCAAAATTTATCCACAGAGTTTCTCAAAAAAACTAAAGTGTTTCGTCATTCGTCCGTTACGTTACATATTTCAATAATTATTTTCATTAGAGGACTTTTATTGGCGAGAATTTATCATTTCACTTTGCGGAGGGTTCGAATCCCTCAGGCTAACAATGTCTCGTGGTTTCTTTTAAAAAAGGTTTTTCTCCGTTGGAGTACGTTTTTCCTACTACTAGGGGTACCTTAGTCTATGTTAGGGGTTTGATCTCCGACATAGATAAGGTTTTGACCTATTAATATTTATATAGATGATATTTTATTTTTATATAATTATCATGTATTTATTTTGTGAATATTTGCAGAAAGGAGGGGAGTTTGAAGTTGGATTTGGTGGATTGGGGAGTTGGAGGGAGGAATCGTGATGACGATTGGGGAAGAGCAAGGGCCAGGTTATCGTGAGCATAACCACTTCGCTTTGTGGTGCTGGAGAGATTAGGAAGAGGGCGTTGTTGAACAAACTGGCGCTTGTTGTTCGTCCTGCGGGACCTGACTCTCCCGCCTCCTCTTCAAACAATTCGGACGCCTCGGAAGCGTCTGCGTCAACCACAACGCTTCCTCATAATCCACAGGCCTCCAACTCGGCGGCTTACTCCGACTACTCAAATGCTTCTACGGCCACTGCCACAACCACTGCCCCTTCGTCAATACAATCATCTAACCCACACGTAAGTCATCTCCATATTTATTTCAAAAAGTTCTTGCGTCGGGAAGGTCATACTTAAGGTCAATCTTCAGAAATATCGGTGTCCTTGACCTCAGTTGTCTTGTCATTGACTTTGGACCGATGATTAAATTTCTGAGAACTCTGTCCAAATTGAATTGACAGTTTCGAACAAATATTTGAACAGTATTGGTCAATAGTGCAATATTGATCAGTATTGGCTGAACTCCAACCGTCCATATGCCCATATCCCATAATGTACGTGTACGTATTCCAGGATTTTTTTTTCTAGAATGCATATGCAAAATAACCCGTTGAGTTGAATAGTTGAATGGAATAGACATCTTTGGTTAGTTTCTTATCATATTTGTACACGTGCGAGGAATATCTAAATGAGAAAATAACTGTGTGTCATTCTCTCGTCGCTTTTCAATCTCCATCCCTGTTTCTGTGTCATTATTATCAGCAAAGACTCACAGCTGTAACGATTCTCACATGTCCACGTGCAAGATTCTTGAATTCTTCTTTCTTATAAATAACCGTTGTTATTTGTCGCATCGACTGACACACGTTTGACAAAAATCTGTGACGAAATCAAGCGTTTGTTTGTTTGTTTTTTCATTCGAGTGTTGTCCTCCAAGCGTTCCAGTACACGTGACGCAGTCCAACCAGCCTAGACGTTTTTTTTCGAAGAACCACAAATTTGACATTCAAAATAAAAATGGCGAAATTATTTTGAGTTATCCAGTTTTTACCAAAATAATTTGACGACTTCCTTCCTGGGTAGGTAGTAGGTAAGCTCGTACTTTCCAGACAAAAATGGAGGAGGATTTTAGAAAATTTGAGCCCCACAGAGTGTTATGAACCTAATAGTTACGACAGTCTTGGTTTTCCAAAATTGCCGATTATTTTGGGTAGTTACTTGAGAATAATCGGATTACTTGAAGAAATAAATAGGCAGTGAGTAACTCCTTACCAAGAAATAAATGCGCAAAATGTGCGGGAGGAAATAGAAATTATGATCCCACACAAAAGGACGAAGATAATCCGACTAATTTGACGATTCCTTTCTTAGACTGAAAGGAATCGACATTCTTAGTATTATTTTCTTTCATTCTCTTTTTTGTGTGTGTTTACGCCCTGTCGAAATTGAAATAACGAGTTGTTCTATTTTTGGGAGAATGGAATTGGTAGTCATATCATAATATTATTCACATCCAATCCATTCATTTCATTCCCATTAAAATCCTTGGAACGAAGAGAGTTTCTAGTTTCTCGGAAAACCGAACCCGAAAGAAATATCGGAGATTCTAGCTCAGACTTCTACCTCTAGTTTTGCAAGTTTGGATGACATATTATAGGGAATAGGACGGTGAGTATAGGGCAGACCGTAGTATAACATTCCAGTTCATCGACCCAACACTCGCATAGTGCAGAGTGCACTACACAAAAGATTGCGAAAAAAAAAGCTTTGCCTTGCATTTTGCATGAACTGCATGCATTGCAATATTTGGCCAAACGGCACAGCCTTCTACGTAGTTACCAAAACTTTATACATACATCTGTTAAAAGTTAAAGTTTACAGGCATGCAGGGAATCATGTGTTTCCATGTCACTGCACTTATAGGGTCCCAAATATGTAAGATCAGCTCATTCCACCCAAATAAGTTTTCATTTTTAATGGAAAATACAAAATATTTCAAAGAATTAGTGCAAAATATTAAAATAGATGAAAATTGGGGCAAGTTGGACATCCTTGGCATTGTACTATGCCATGCTCCATACAGTTAACCTTACTTTGGCATATTTTGTGCAAAATTTGAATGTCAAAATGAATCTTTGACCCCAGAGAAATGCAAAATTATCGGACCCTTTATTTTACTGCAATGAACGGACTACTTGCTTGTTTTCCTTTTGTTTGTTTTTTGTTTATTTTATTCAATTTTTATCGTCAATTACTTTCCTGTTAACAATGCCGAACATCGCTTCATAATATTCTATATTTTTCAGGTTAAATCTCGTGGTCGTTTGGTTTCCCATCTTGTAAACAAATTTAAATTCTGAAGCAAATGTAAAAATAAATAATGAAAATTAAAATGAAAATTAGTAAGCTATTCACGTTACGATTCAAAAATATTTACATAATATATTTGCTTTATTATCAAATGATTACACTTGCAACTTGCTTATTTTTCTGACTGTGAGACTGCGAGCTGCGGTGTTAGAGAAAAACAATTGAAACCGCTGCGTTGACATTTTTTGACAATAATATTTATTTTAGGCAAGGAAATTCCAGACCTCCAATGTGAACTCACGTCAGTCAAATGAAGTCAATTTTTTTTTGAAGGTTCAAATGTTTATTCATTCATGTTGGGCAGTGCCAGTGCCTGTCTGAGGAATTATGGCTGCGATTCAATCGTTCATTCCTAATTGCTTCCTTGTATTGATTTCTTCAGCTCAAGGAAATTATTACGTAGAACTGAAACCTTGGTATATGGGTTCAGGTTTCTACGATTTTCAGTATATTTTAGGACCTTACCATTTTTTACTGAGTGCCAGACTTTTCTATTAGGCCCTGGGTTCAATTCCTGGTCGGCCTACTTCTCAATTCCTTGTACCGCTGAGTATTCGCACGGTACTTGGTCTTCGTTTAATTATCTGGGTCGGTGTGGCCTCTAGAGTAACTTCCCTAGATTAGAGTCACCTCGTCGATATCAATTCAGGCCTACGAGCCAAGGTTAAGAGCCAAGGATTTTGACTAAGGCATAAACGACTGACTTATTTTAATTTTTAACCATCACACTTTTACCCAAAATGTATTTAAAAATTGTAACGTCCAAGGAACACACAACGACGTAAGTTAATTTGAGGGATATTTTATGGTTTTTCTGCAGTTTCGTCATTTTGAACTCAAGATTAAAATTTTGACAAGGGCAGGACTGGCAGTGGTAATCCAGTGCAGTGGTAAATTGTATTATGTTTGTCTTTCTAACCTCCCTATCCTTTTGTAAATCGTTTCCTTGTCTTCATTCCACGAATTGGAATTACTTTGATGTTATCTGTTTAGCAATAAAGATATTGTGGTGCGGTGCACTTCTGGCGACCCGGTACACATTGCTACATAATTGAGCCCCGGGCCTGAAGGGTTTATCTGTGAAGTCATTGGAACAGTGTTTATTTTCAAGTAGGGGGCTTATGTACATTGTACATTCGCAAATTACTCAATACAACGCTTTTTTTTTATTTCCGACCGACTTCGTATGGTTAAGTCTAATCAGATAGATACAAATTAGTATCTTGATAATTTGTGAAACTCACAGCATTTCGATAAGACTTTTCTTTTTTGCTTTTTTTTTTTACTTTAATCTCGATCGACATGTTGTTTTATTCCGTTTCGTTTCTCTAAAATATTGTCATTCGTCAGATGAAATGCACAGAGTTGTATGTGAATTCATTTTGCAAAGGCGTGATTGTGAGTTTTCTCAAAATTTTGTCTTGTATCGATTTTATTCAATTTACGCCATTATAAACATTCTCATAGAAATATGACTGGGGTGACATTGATTCATCAGTCGGTGCCATGATGACACTTCCAAGCTTCTTCGAGACAAATTACTGACTTTTTAAAAAATAGTAAAAATTTGTGCCGTTTCAGAATTATATGGTACCTTCTTCTAAAATGGGGGGATTTATTCCTGCGGTATTTTCAAAATGGCGAAATTCGTTACCTGACGAAAACCAGAATGGTATTTGTTTCCACAAAATGGCGGAATTTGTTAGCTTCCGAAAACCATAATGCTATTTGTTTCCACAAAATGGCGGAATTTGTTAGCTTCCGAAAACCAGAATGCTATTTGTTTCCACAAATTGCTGAATTTGTTATCCTCCAAATAACAGAATGGTATATGTTTCAACAAAATGGCGGAATTTGTTACCTTCCATAAAATGAGAATATTTTTGCTTCCACAAGATGGTGGAATTTGTCACACATCGAAAGAAAAAGTCATTTCTCACTCTAAATAGCGAGATTCAATACCAGGAATAGCAAAATTGTACGGAATTTTATTGACAATCCACCTAGCGAAACCGAAAAGTTGACTTCGAAAAATATCCTGGTAGTGCGGTGCGGAAATTCTCGGCCCTCCAAACACGAAACTTTGTTCTTCGGATTCGACAAAAATATCATAATTCTATAACGACCATTGTCCACCATATTTATTCTTTCACATAATGCGAAACCCCGTAATTGAGAACTGGGCGTGTATTGAATGAATGTTTTTCTCTCTTGGAAAGGTCAAATTGAATTAAGCTTCTCTCCATTTCCTTCTCCGTATCCGTTAACTCAATTAAACAAAAAAAAATACCTTTTGTCTCTTTCGGCCTGTCACCAGTTGCTCAATACTTATACGGCGTCCTTTTAATTCATGAATAACAACAAAATCAAGGCTCAAGTTGTTTTTCACTAAACTGAAGATCAATAACTGTTTATTTTTCCAGGAATTATATTAATAGACGAATATTGGCGAAAGAATGTTGATTGAATAGAATTGTGAAATAATATTTTCACTCAATAATCAAAGACGCTCAAATTATATTAAATGCTTTTCTAAGGAAACCACTTTTCGGCTAAACCAGTTAAATCCGGATAATACCAGAGTTTCAGATATCTTCTGAGGGGTGAAATATTTTTCAATGGAAAATACAAAAAAATTTCGAAATAAAATATTACAATTGGTTAAAATGGGGCAATGTTGTCTCCAGTATGACATTCTTGGTATTGTCAAGATTCAATTCCGCCATTTTCTGTGAAAGGCTTACGATTTTACGAGCAAAGTATTTTCCTTGTGAAAAACTTAACTAGAATCCTAGTATTGAATAAGTTTTTAGCAATTTTTAATTTCAACCAACCCAGCGAGGATTTTTACGAGTTTCTGAGAACTCATTTTGTTTTTCTATTGTACGGAAAGAAGCTGAGCCATGAGCCTTGCCTTTAGTTTGGCTTACAAAACCAAATGTCCCAAAACTTTTCCTATTCTTTGTCACATAACGATTGTAATTTACGTTTTATTCAATGTTACCCAATTTGACGAAATGAACTCGTTAAACGGATCATATTGTCTCGTTGTCATGGAGACTAAGGCACATGGTGAAAATTGGAATGAATTCATTCTTAATCTTCAGGACTAAATAAAACTCTACTCCTAAGTTCACGTCCGGTCTCGGCGGACCGCCTTCCCTTAATAAAGGAGTAATTTAAGGAGTCGCGACCAAGCACAGTAACTTGGCAGCGCTTTTTTTTTACTAGGTAAGCTCGTATTGCCTAAACAAACAAAATTCAGTTGTTATTTCAAATTTTTTATAAAGCACAGCCGAAAAATTAAAATACGATAAATCCAGTGAAATATACAACAATTCTCGAATAACCGCGATATAATTTTACAAAAAGAAAAATGAGAAAATATCAAATTCGGCGGCGAATTCGCCATGTTATTATGATTTCGTCAAAAAAGTGATAAGATTCTTCATTTTTAAGGTATTTTTGCGCTAATGGCACATGCTTCCTCAAATCGACATGAGATGGGACTATTTTTACCTAAAACAGACAGAATATTTATTCTGAACCACCCTGTACGTATATATAAATTGAAGGAACGTGGATGAAATCTCCCAGTCGTCCACATCGTTGTCTTTTTTTAATTTGAGACGACGTCAGGTTCTGAAAATGTTTATGTGCCAAACAAATGTTTGGACGACCCGAGTCTCAAGAAACGACGTCTTGGGTTAGTGCTCTCAATATTTTCCTTTGATTTGAATAAAAAAAATTTCTATGAATGACTTTTGTAATGCAGTCGAGGTCTTTAACTGCGTCGACTTACTATTTGCGCAATAATTTTTTTTTATTCTTTCGATTCTTCACTCCATTTTGCTTACGGAATGTTGTATGCATTACTATATTCACAAGGGACAGTTTTTAAGAGTTAAATTTAAAAGTGGTACGCTGTATGGAGTTTTTAATCAACTGCAATCATAATGGCATGTATTTCTCGTAGATATTGGGTTCCTTGCCATTTGGACTGTGGAAGGTGTCCCTAGTAGTATGGAAAATCTATGGTAGTGAAAAACTTCGTTAAAAATGAACTATAGATTTTACACCCGACAATTGTCTCTCGTGAGACTAGAGTAAACTTCAATAACCCTTTTCTATTTTACTTTTCGTATCATCTGCTTGACATTTGGATTTATTTGAAGTTTTAAATTTGCAGTCTCTTATTTCTTATTCCATTTCTAATCTTTCTTGTGTGCTGTGAGGGACAAAACCCCTTTGAAATTGAATGACGTAAACCCCGACCGGTCGATCATTCATCAGCTCGGGAAAAACTTGAATGAATTTAGATTAATTCTCATGTTTTGATTAGAACCACTCCGTACAATCCATACATAAATAAACTTTTCTATTCGTACACGACATCCATATATTCAAGTAGTACAGATTCCGATTACGAATTGCCAATCCACTAGACGAAATTCACAATTGCACTGCACTATAACTTGACTTATCATGGAGCGGAGTGCAAGTTTAGTCTGCAAGATTGCCATAGCTTAAACTGAATTTTATTCAATTGAATTGGAAATGGCAAAGTTTAAGAAAATCATACACACATTAAAGTCAAAGTTAAAGTTACTGTTAAAGTCAATTAAACCTCTTTATTTATAATTCGCGCTCTATCACGAATTCTTGGCGCTTAGACCTGAGAGTAGATATCAAGAACGTGACTCTTCTCTACAGAAGTTACTCTAGAGGCCCCATCCACCCAGACAATTAAACCAACATCTTTGAAGACCAAGTGCCGTGCCAACACTTAGCCGTAGATCAAATTCGGAAGTGGGCCGTGGTCGACCGACCCAGAATTGAACCCAGGATATATTAGATTAAGTCCGGCACTCACTATGTTGAGCCTTACCGCGGATATTAATTGACATTTAGTAAGGTATGGTCAAACGGAGACGAATTTATTTCTAGAGATTGGGCTGTTTTAATTTGACCTAAGGGAGGTACCCCTTGTGGTAGGAAGAAACTGGATTGAGAACAATCATTTTTAGAGCGGTGCTAGTTGGAAAGAATCGAACCCTCCACATGAAATACCATTCTGATTCGGATATGGTATTCGATAGTGATGTACCGAAATTTCGGTTGACCGAAATTTTCGGCCGGTGGCCAAGGCCCATTTTTCGGCCGAAAACCGGTAAAAAGTTTGGTAAACCGAAAATTTAGGTCAAAATCGACGCCGAACTCGAAATTTCGATATTCGGCCAGTGGCCGAAAGTCGATTTCGGTACATCACTAGTAATCGGACTAATCGTCTACCCACGCGTACACGGTACCAGTAGCTCCGGACATACCATTTTACCGTTATTTCATTCCATGGCACGTCGGAGCACTTGAGGTTGATGAAACGATGGAGATCTTAACTGGTTTCTTTGAGTTTTGGTGGTCCTGAGTTTTAGGAAATAAGGAAAGGATGTTGGATTTTGTTTTCGGGTGCGGGTGGAAGCATGTGGGACAGGACACGCTGTGGGATGCGGGTACTTCCTGGGTATGACTATGGATTGAACTGGATAGAGGTGTTTAGTATTCAGACGACGTTCCCAAGATTTTATTTTGTCTGTTCCTCGGCTGACAGACAAATGTAGTCACGGGTTTACTCTCCGGATTTTCTTTTGTTTAGATAATGCATTTCTTCACCGGAATCCAATGTAGTCGAGTCCTCAAACTAATCTAATGTAATTCTCTTGGATTTGTACCCACAATTACCATTCAATCCTTGTACCAACCGCACGCTATGTAGTCTACAGGGTGGTTCATCACCAATCACTCAATTCAATATAATACTCATGAGTCAATGCAATGTAATAATAAAAATACACACATTAATTGACATTCGTCGTAGGCTATGGTCACTATTTGTATGAGTTACTTCGTATTTGGTGTACCTGTGAGGTACCCTAGTAGTAGGGGAAATCTGATGGAAAATCTGTCTCCAAAAGACAACTAAACCGCAGTACATTACACTGTCAGTCCGATTTTCCACGTAGGAGACGATGAGGGATCATAAATTGGGTTGTTTTCTATTTGGCCTAGAGAAGGTACCGGAAAACCAGTGGAGAAGTAACTTAATTATTTTTTGGCCGTCTAAATTGCGCACACTGTAGTAGAGCGAAAGGACGGATTTTATGTATATTTCATATTCTAAAAAGCAAAACAGAAGTTATGGACTACCCTGTACTTCTTCCGGGTACTCCGGCATGCATAAGGGACAACTTTCGAGACCTAAAAAATTAAATGGCTGACCGGATGTCCGGATTCACCAGCCAGCCGGTCTACTGTTTGTGATTTTTATTGATTCATATCTCAAACGACAGGGCAGGGGTGAAAAGGAAAAGAAATTTATTTAATGATGGCCCCTATAAAACAACCTTAATTTGTTGAATAAATAATAAAATAAAAAATACAACGTGTAACTGTTATAGCTTATCAATCATTCTGTCTGGTTCAACTTTGTGTTTATTATTCATGATAGACAAGACGGGCATGTTCTGTTTGTTCCGGTCCGTCGGACGAACAGACGGTCAGAATTAGGTGTAAAAATGTTGGTCTTCGGCTTAAATTCGTTTAAATTCATTAATTTGCATATAGTTCGTATTGGACATCTGGCTATTGGTATTCGTACTGGTACTGTTATCGGTTTTGGGCAACGTGATAAAAATTTGAGTACTTGTAATAATCCGGTGTTATTAAGAAAAAGAAATTGGAAGAACACCGCACGTACTTACGATAAAAGCCAAGCCGTTGGATCTGGCAGCATTTTTGATATGCTGTATGTATTGACCTCCTAAACAGCATTTGTGAAGGTTCTACCCCGAAAAGTCATCTATTTTGCCACTACAAATGCTCATGGGTCAAATTATCGTTGAGTGCGTCACGGATTCCTATGACATAACAAAGTGTATCACTAGCCACCAAACGGTAAGACTTTTTGGGGTATAACCCTCGCAAAAGTTGTTCCGTAGGCCGCCAGGGCCTACAAAGTGTTAAGAATGCAGAGAAATATGGAAGTTGTTTAAAAAATTAATATTTTTTAAGTTGAGATATACATTTTTCTTTTTTTTTATTCCATAGGTGGTTCTTCCTGAAGGAGCTCTCATGGCCCGGGAGACGGAGAAAGGTTCGGGTTTGGATTGTGACAAGAGAAGAGCTCGAGAAGCCCGGGGTTTGGCTGCGGAGAGAGACCGACAGGTGCGGGTTCGTTCGGTGGCCAATGATACCCGCCTCAATCTCCCGGTCAGCATCCCAATGCCCGACGGTGAAGAGTTCCCTGGCGCCCACCTCCAACTTCGCTCTTATGACCAGGTACCCGCCTCTTACCCGGTTTTTTCTTAAAACTTTATTTAAAATAAAAATATTTCCGTCACTGTCGAGGCCAAATTTCTGCATTGAAACTCAGTCATACATTAGGAAATAATTTTGGTTTAAAAACTTGGCATTTGTTCGAAATGCAACTTTTGCCTTCCATGTTTCCTTGCAAAAAATGAAGGCTGGCCTCGACTGACTTATTACTCCTCGGGTAAAAGTGCCAAAAATCAGAGATTTCTTGAACTCATGGCAAATGCACCAACTCAAACTCAAGCCTCATTTGAGTGCATACAGATGTAAATTTGATGACGAAAAGTGTACAGGGTGGTCCATATTACGTTGTTTTTGGTATTCCTCAATCCTGGGATTTCCAAATTTAAAAAACAATTCATCAGGATTGGCGAAACTTAAAGAAAAGTGCACTCTTTTCCAAATATTATTACGGATTATCCTAATTTCGGCTTAATTGATTTTGTTTCAACCGGTAACTCAAAAACAGATAAATAAATTCCGATAAATAGCAGACATGGTAAAATAATTTACCAATTAGTTTTGTAAAAGAAACTGTTTTTTGAAAACGCGGACAAAATTTACGAACCGCCACGTAGATGGCGATGGCATTCACTATTTTTCTTGTGCCAAGAACCCCCCGAGTTATTTTTTCTAACCGCCATGCGTATAGGCTAGAGAATTTTCACCTTGAGATAGTTGCCATTTGGTGAAAGCCCTATTAATAGGTAATGAGACAGTCGGCATGGAGTGGCTTCTTCTTCTTTTTCAACCGCACAATAATTCAACACGAAAGTTTTAAAAGCTTATCTCGATCTAGACGAAGTTATGACGAATTGTTTGCCATTCCCAATCCTACTTTTAGTATAACGAGGAGGACGCATCGTGTATGTGCACATGCATTCTATTTTTTCAGTATTCACATTATAGAAAAATTATGAGGATAAGTATAATCGTAAAATATCTAAAATGGCTCATGTCCACAGTCCCTTTTACTTATTGCATCCATGTGTTTTAAGTAACCTTTCATTCATTTGAGGGTTAAGAATTTTAGATTTGAATTATGAACTCTACCGTGCAATCGGGAGAATGCCAAAAATTACGTCAAACTTCGTATCCGGATCTACATTTCTTATTTCTAGTTTTATATATACTATACAGGGTGGCTCGTAATCTTTCCCAGCCTCTAGGCTAGGCAGCCCAATCAGGGGGTGTCGGACATAAGTGAGATACCGATTTTGTAGATAATCTTATGAGGGATCTAGTGAGCAATTCCGCTTGAAAATTTGATGCGTGTAGCAGCGCTGACAAGCAATTAAGCAAAACACGGCATGAAAACACCCCAAAATGTTGGTTTTTGTTACAGAAACATGTTCAAAATAATTTTTCTGGAAAAATTCGTCGATGACGTCTTTTTTGTTATAATTTTATGTCATTTTTAAAATCTTGTTTGACTGGTATGGAAAAATCGATTTTTCACTGACAAAGATTTTTTTCTGGCTACATAGCCAAATGATAAGTGGTTTTTATAATGAATTTTGTATAATTTATAATAATTTTTGTATTATTTTTGATATATTTTTGCAGCGTGCCGAGATTCAAAAAGGCTACATTCAAGGCCCACCGAATAAAACGATCTGTGACTCATCCGAGTGGATAGACTGGGAAACAAGTAATGTTCGTTCCTCCACGAGAGATG
>JAQFYE010000738.1:0-30233 GCA_034694305.1 Protaphorura glebata | reverse complement strand
TCGTGTCCTTTGCTCTAAAGTCATGGCATTCCAGAGAGTCCGAGTGGCCATTTCCAGTTCTTTACCCTTTGCTTCTTCCACTATAACGCTCGCTAATTGAGGCACGTTGACGTTACTGATTGGATCTTTACAATCCGTGAGCAATTCAAAAGTCGTATTGACAGTATCTTCCCCAGTCTGTGAATCCACATACATTTCATTTGACTCTTGCTTTTCCTCCGAGTGCAGTGTTGTCAAAGCCTCAGAAAATTCATCGTCCTGATAGTCTTGAATTTGAGCATGGTCATTCTGCTGTGTCATCATCAGCTCAGTATGATACCGCTGAAAATAATCGTAATTTTTACATACTATCAAAGTATAATCAAGTTGGGAGTGGCTTCTAGCTATCTAGCTCCAGCTCCTAATGACCGAATGACCTGATTATTTCCTAATGAAGGTTTTATAGAATAAAGTATCGAATAATTTTAAAGACCGCAGTACTTATAACAAAAATACGCAAATGGATTTAGCTGGACAAGGTATGTTGTTGCCTTTGACCCTCTGAACAACTTTAGTGAAAGTCATTAAATGTTTGGTCCCTAAAATATACGCGGACTTTGCGAGGTCCGCCCATCCATCCGTGACGTATTCAATATACACAAAGTCAAAGTGTATTTGGTCAATCAATTTCTAGCTGCCAAACGGTCAAATTCTTCTGCCTTTGATCATCACATAAGTTGTTCAGTACGTCAATCGCTACAAGATATCAAAATGTAACCAAATCCAACAATCTACTTTTTGCTAGTACGTTATTTTGGACGCTAATACTAATTGGATAAAAACATTTATAAAAATATGTAAACAAATATTTTTAAAATGGTTGCCAGCAGTCAAATTTTGTTCAAATAAATTTAATGTAGGACAAGCTCACCTCAAGAACTTGCAGAGTGTGTTCAATACGTGGTGATGAGATTGGTAAAGTAAGTAAGTAACCTCGAGTCAATAACGCAAATTGTCCAATTGTTTCAATGCCTATTCTGTCAAGAGCTACGTGCAAAGCTGCCGACCTTTTAAAGCAAATAAAACATCTAAATATTATAACATTAAGAAAATTGTTCCAAGTATTTGTAATTAACTCCGGCAGGGCAAGAATACACTGTCTTAACACATTAGGTATAGATAAAGCATTTAATTACTTGAAACAAATTAGTGAACTTACATTGCCCCAGGCAACAATTCCGGTACAATATTACTGATTGGATGTTTACAATCCTGAAGCATTTCAAAAATTGGATTGACACAATCTGTATGAACCTCCGAATTGACATACATTCCATTTGACTCCGGCTCTGGCTCCGAGTCCTCCGATGATAGTGTAGACAGGGCACCAGCAAATTCATTGTCATGAATTTGCGCACAATCTAAAATAATAAAAATCAGAGTCAGAATCACAGTCAAAGAATTCTTTATCAGTGTCAAAATGTTCCATAGCCATAGCCCCAACAGTTCAGTATAATAACTAAATTGATTTCCATTAAATGGAATTTGATGATTTGAAAAACTTACTTCCAGCTTCTGGGAAAGGTAGAAATTCCTCAACTTCTTCTTGGGATGATTTTGGAATTTCTGGATGATTGAAAGCAGGTCCGAGTGATGGGAGTTGTACTATTTCAGGTTGACTCGTTTCATTACGTTGGAACAAAGTGACCGGTGCATTTATGAATGTTGTAACGGCTAATAAACAAATTAACATGTTTTACAAATTCTCTAATATTTAAATAATTTAAAAAACTAAAACTTACGAGAATCTATATTGGCATGGGTCTTCGGTGACCAACATTCTCCAGTTTCGCCCACCAATTTGACTGTTAATGTGTCCGCTGAGACTACCGAGTCATTCAGTTCTACATTATCTTCATCATCAGGTGTAATTTTATGTCTTTTGGAAGTCTTTCGTCTCATTCCAAGTCCGTTCCTTTTTGCAAAGAGAGTTGGTGAGTGGTAAAAGCGGGTGTGGTGCCCATTCTCAGTGAAAGCAACACGTAACTTCTAAAAAATAAGTAAACATAAATTAAACTCAGGGTAACCCAGAATTTAACTAGCTAGTTTGAAATAAACACAGCACTACGACTACGAGTATAACGACATGCCATTGTATTAACCACTTTTCTCGAATAAATCGTGAACTTTTGAATTTGATACCATACAACAAAAACAAAATCCAAGAAGCCTAAAAATAAAAATAAAATTCCTAATCTTCTATTTTTATTGACCACTGTTCTCAAATAAATACTGACAATGACTGTCACTCCAACTACTGAAAAAATATAATCATTGAATCGAAACCCCAAAAAATATAAAGTCATGCCGTTGCTTTATGCTTCTGTTAACAATTTTCTCAAATTGAATATGTCTTCTTTCTTTCGTAAAAATGTAATTGAGTGAAATTATAACACCATGTTTTCTATTAAACAACTTATCCCAAATGAATACTGAGTGGCACTTCTAAATTACAAAACAATTAATACATAATCCTAACTAAATCCGTCGATTACTTAGCCATGTCGTTTTGTTCACGATTTTCTCAAATGTCAAATAAATAGAACTCCGAAAAGATATTTGAAAGTTGACTGCTCCACTGTCTGCTAAATCACCGTGTTATTATATAAATAAATCTTCCAAAAAAAGCAGTGGTGGTAAATATCGAAACAATACAACACAACTTAATTGCATAAATATAATTCCAAATGTCAATTCATACTGATACTATTAGTCACGTGTCAGAAATGAACCCTGTGAAAACCAGAGATATGCTAATTAGCATATCTCTGGTAAAAACTGAAATGAACTTTTTTAATTAGTACACAACTTACCTTCCTAACAGGAGGCGAAGACGAGCTTTGGCTGGAGTCTGATGTTACGACAGTGCACGAACGCAAAATTCCACGACCACCTTCTACTTTATTCAATACAGGCGGAGGATTTTTCTCCCAAGTATTCCCATCATCATAAATTAGACCTTCATCCAATTCTTCAAACTCTGGAGTTATGATTTCCCCCACTACTTCTTCCTCAGCCACGAATTGGGGAAGTGCTTTCCGTGTGTTTTTTTGACTCCCGTGGTGTCTACGCTTTCTCTTCGGATTTCTTCGTAAAGCGACAATGCTATCATTCGGATTCTGACTATTCTCTTCTTCAATATTACTCTCGTTGGTCGTATTGGGTGGATCATCATGGGTTTGATTTTGAACAGAAATCAGAGGCAATGAGTCTGCAAAAAATATTCAAATTCAATTTAATTTAATGACAAAAATTGCAAGTGAATAATTTACTTATTCTTCACTCCAGCTTTCGCTCAACTTTGTACCTGACCTGTAACCTGTCACTGGTCACAAATGGAAATGTCTAAAAATATTCAATACTGAAAAGTGAAAATTTCCGATCTTGTGACTTATGAGTTGGAGTTCGAACTGACAATTTCTATTTTCCACCCATTATGATCAAAATCAGATAAAATCAGATAAAATCAAATAGCTCATTAATCTCGTATTTAAAAAAAATTGCTTACCAGACTGTTCAGTCAGATTTAAGTCCTGAACATCCATCGCGTTATCGTTAAGTTCAGAGAGAACTTCCGAATTCAGATTTTCTTGATCAATTTCTGGACTCCCAGCTGGAACGACAACTGTCACAACGGATTTCCTCCTCATAGTCACATTTCGATCTTTCATCTTTTTGACAGGTAGCTCCGGGATTTCACTGATAACAGCACCGTCAGACAAAAATTTCATTTCAAGCTCAATCGTTTCCTTCCTTGATGAGCTCCTCCTTCTTGACTTATTAGTTGTATCTAGCACGGCTACTGCAGGTGGTCGCGGCTGTGGCTGAAATTTAAGACAATCATAATCAATGAGTATTTTGTGTTTCTTTTAATCTGAATATCTGGCATGAAATTTTCAAATCAGATCGATAGATAATATTGAGATCGGAAACTTCATTGAGTTGAATAACGAACCTTTATTGTCTCGACAACATTTGGTTCTGCTTCCCCACAAACGACGACCTCGGTCGCAGCCGCAGGTTCGGGTTCAGGAACAAGCACAGACGAAGGTGACAACCTCCTCGTTATAATTTTACTGGACATGACAAGTTTCTTGACAGTTCTAGCAGCTGTAGCACGCCCTTTCCTTTGTGGTTGGTTTGACTGTGTAGGAGAATATGGGACTTTTTTTGTTCGAATAGGTCTTGTTTGACGTCGGTTGGTTACGGATGTCTCCATCGATGACACTTCCATTGATTCAATTGTAGTTGTAAGGCTAAGGCTATCCTGTGATTGAGATTCCATTTTGATACAGATCACAAAGGTCACGTTACGTTACGTAGACTAGTCACTAGAGTTGAAAGTTGATTGATTGTAGTTTTACAGAATAGAAGAGCACTTGTAAAAGGTTAAGGCAGGATTTGTTTCTTCCTCGGTTTAAGGCACAAACCCGATGAAATTCAAGGGGTTAGGCAATATTTACAAAAATAATGACTTTGACTCTGTAAACAGACAAATATAAATTTAATTTTGGTTATGAAATACACAATGTACGTAAAATAAACTAAGCCAATTCATATTCGACTTCGACAGTAAGGTATGGAAATTAAAATAACATCTCGTCAGTAACGCACTTTCAAAATTACCACATGGATTGGATTTGAATAAATTCATACTGACGCGTCTGAACTAAACATAATACATAATATATATTTTTACTACTTTTGATTTTACACAATTATCTGATTTTATTTTTAGTTGGAAATATGTAAAATCTAGTCGAAATGCATATTATGCAATACTCTCGTTGTTTGAACTTTGAAACAAGTTTTGGTTGAAATATCTGACATGATCGTATTTAATAGTAATTAAACATTTATTTCATATCTGGTGATATCTAAAACAACCAGGATTGACGTGAGCCTTTGAACCTGACCTTGATATAGCTCCATTTACCAATAATTTTGAAAAATTGATAATTAGGTCAAATGCAAAATGGTTTAAATTCAAAGTATGTTGGTCTACATTGCATGAAGCGTCATAACTTGACTACAATATAATATTTTGAGTAATGTCTAATTATGAAAATATATTTTAATTAGTGCTTTGCACCATAATTAGGGTCTGTTTTAAATTTAAATGAACTCACCGGAATCTGTCCAAAGACGATGTCGACTGGCTGGGTGTCCACGTCCAACTAAATTTTGCCAGCCCGGCCGGTATTATGGCTGACGCTGGAGTTGGACGACAACTTCCAATTTCCAGAGATTGGTGACGATGGAAATCCTCCAGTTCGGTACAATTCTTAAAAAGTTGTGAATTTAGGAAAAAAAGCCCCGCCAGTCAGTCCCAGACTTTCACTCTCCAATTCCAGTCTTTTTCCCCTTTTTCACTCACTTTTGAATTATATTTGACTCTGGACTCCGGAAATCAGAACGAGGCGGGGAAATTCACAGTGACATCTCGGGGTCAAGAGTGAACACTCTATTGCACCCGAATTAACTGGAGGGCGCTCGGTACTCATTGAATATTTGACGGGTTTGAAAAGTGAACTCTCTCTATATCGAACTAATATTGTATTGTATTGTATTTTATTCAAATCAACATCCAATCGAGACGGGTCCTTACGTTGACAGCAATTAACAAAAACATTCAAAGGTTACTAAAATAGTACAATACTAGGATAATTCACATTACAACACCAGATCAATGATGATGATGAACTTGGGCTCAGGATACCAGGAATCCAAGTACTTAATTCGCATAACCAAAGGCCGAATCAAATTAATAACACTAGATCAATACAAACTGGTAATTTAAGTAATTAATACTTCAATAATAATGTATATACCTTAAAAGCGATCAGTAGTTACTAACAAGTGATTGTCGAGTTTACATTTAAAGACTTGAAAAAGATTTCTTAGGATCGAAGCACTCCCCAGTCCCCAAGATCATTCCACAATTTTACACCAGATATAGTTAAAACATTTCATTCCTGAGTAAGATTTGGCAGAGGATTAGATCTGCGTCTAATTTGCACCTAAACAGGTGCAAATTAGACGCAGATCGGGTATATGATTATGGACTTCAGCATTAGTAGAAAATATATTTTGAAATAAAACAGGAGAATTATCAACATCCAAAATTTTATACATAATGCACATAATAGAGCGGTAACATAAAGCTGTTTAGGACCAAGCCATTTTAACTCAGAATTCGTTTCAGTAAAACTATCATATTTTCTCGTTTTAGTAACAAGCCTTGCAGCGGTTTTAATGACTTCTCATACAGGCGCCATGTAGTTAAGATAAGAAAATACCATGTACTTTTGATCAAAAGAATCATGTTCTTTTTATAAATTAAAGGCCTTAAAGTGAATAAAGGTGACATTTGAGCCTAACATTTACGATTACGAGTCATACAAGAAATGTGCATTTTAAAGGTCAAAGTATTATAGATAATACTTTGACCTTTAAAATGCACATTTCTTGTATGACTCGTATACTTGGTTGTGTTTTAGATATATCTAAAACACAACCAAGTATTTTTATAGGGTCTTGTGACAAAATCTGTGCATTGTTAACATTAATAGTGACATTACCAATTCTCTGTACAAAAGTCAAAGGGTTTACTGCAAGAATGCTAACTTTGAGCCAAGAAATTGTGTCAGAAGTATCAGATTCCATTTTACATACTGTGAGACTGTGACAGCAACATCATTAGGGTAACAAGTTAGCATAAGTGATGTGTCATCAGCGTACAATATAATATTATAATATAAACCAAACCAATTTTAAAAATAACAATAATAATATAATTCTTATAATGTGATCGGGACACAAAACAAAATGCACAATATCTCAGAGATACAACCAGCGGGTTTGAAAGTAACATAAAGGTCATTGTAATCTCTCTATATCGAACTAACATAACCAAACGATTTTTATGAAATCATGTATGAGAGAGAGAGGTATGCATTTTTAATGCAATTATCGGAATTGCCGAACTACATAAAATATTCACTGGTAAGCTGTATAGCGGCTTCTGGCACTAATACATTAGTTGGTCAAAATAAATATTTTATGGGCACAGTTGCGGAAGAATACTAGTACACCAGTTCCGAAAAATCATTTCTCTGTAACCTAGAACCAAGCTGGTGGAGCCAGAACTTGGCGTGAAAATGTTTAAATGGCTGTAACAATTATAAACTATAAAAATCTATTGTAGATTTTTGAATTTATTTGTTTTCTTTTACTAATAATCAGATGTTCAGCTACGGATGCCAATATTTGGGCTGTATAATCGAGCGTTTCATTTTTTCATACATAAAGGAGATAAAAGACTCCAGGTATCACTGTTATCTCCAGACAATTATTCTTTACAGTGAAAACGTTTTAGCCTTGGGAACTATCAAAAATGGATGACATAATTAAACGCCTGGGTATATTCGTAAATATTGGCTACTACTTCTGTACAGTTCCATATAAGTTGAACATAAAAACCAAAAGATTCGAAATGCATAACGTGAGATGAGTGGCATAATTATTTGTACCGTCTCATCAGCAATTGTCCTCGTCTCCACATTGTCCCAAATATTCTTCATTATTCAGGGCATTCACCGGACATTGTGTTATTACCGAGTTATCGACACAAATAAGGAGTGTCTACACTCTGGCCGCGATTTTTGCTACAATTTTTAGGTTAAACACTATGCTGCGAGCTCACGATGTAGACGTTGTGTTGTACTAACTGGAAATCACGGTTTGAGTGAAATGTACTTTCGTATAATATCAATCATAACATTGTGCTCTCCATGCACAGAATTGGTCATTTGTATAATCAGATAATGAACGCACTCCGAATTATTGTTGTTTTATGTCAACTTCTTTTTTGTGGATTCGCCTTTGATTGCACTTCTGCTTTTGCCGATCGATTTGACATATCGCAATGAGCCACATATTTTGCCAAGATTTCAAATTTTGCAATTACATCATTCAACGACCCTCGAAAACTGCAAAATAACGAGTTTTAGTTAGCTAAGTATGGCAAAGTATGAAATCAAGAAGACTTCACGTGTAGTTGATTGCTGCATAAGGAGGAGCCGTGACCCATTCTGCAAGAGTATTTTTCATAAAATTACCGAACAGTAACCCGGGTTAGTATTTGTTCAGACAAGGTCGGAGGTCACAGACTTTCACCACTTTCTCCATAAGAGTACATGGAGAAATGTGGAGAAAGACCCGGTTAGTATTCGAGACCGGGTTACTATTCGGGACCGGTTACTGTTCGGTAATTTACGGTATTTTTCAATTTTCAAAAATAGTTAAGGTTGTGGGAGGAATGGAAAGATTTCGAATTTAAATTACATGGGACGCATGACAAATTCAAATGGGAATTTAACATTGGGGGGAGACTTTCATCCAAATCTTATGAGAAATCGTAATGTACTCCCCCCAGAGTGAAATTATTTGTTTATTTTCGGAATAAACAAGTCATAGCTCCTCCTGTTACCGCAATCAACTACACGTGAAGTCTTCTTGTATGAAATATTCGCCATTATATTGTGCAAATTTAAGTTCACAAAAGACTTGGAAATATTAGGTCGAATTTGCGGACTACTATGTTGAAATGAGCGTGGTAGGTCTTAAATCAGAAACTGAAATGAATTCTGCTGTTCAGTAAAATGTAAATGTTTAATTTAAGGTCAAAGCGCAGACAATCACATATAGTTTGAAAGGGGACGCACTTCAAAATGGCGGGTTACTGATCGTGAAGAAAGGAAAAATGGGGGTTAAATCTCGGTCCTAACTAACGAGTCTTAATAAATGCTACTAACTGTTTTCACCTGGCGAATGGACTCTGCGTAAAGGCAACAGTTAGTTGCAACTGCAACCATAGAGAGGTGGAGGATTCTGAAAGTTGGACTCTAAACATGAATTCGAGTTAAGTAGAATTGAGTAGACAATAGGACCTGGTAGCTCATTGGTAAGAGCATCTCTCGGGTTAGGAGAAGAGTCCAGTTCGACTCCCGCCTGAATTTTACTTTTTTCTACAATTTGGTATTCATATTCATTAACGTTCATTGAAACGGACACTTCCGCCCCTCTAGGCGAAGCATGCGCCCAGTTTATTTCTAGCGGCCAAACGGTTAGACTTTTAGGCGTGGAACCTTTACAACAGTTGTTCAAGAGGTCATGGTCTATATAACATCCAAAATGCAGCCAAATCGCACGAAGGGTGATATGTCGTGCCGAATGTGCTTAGTCCTACCTGGTGTCAATTGCTATTCAGGCATAATACACAATTTTTGACCTAACACACTCAAGGATCTTTCGACTATTATCCAGTAACGTGTTTCAGGGTTCATATCATCGTCATTCCGCGCATTATCCGTTTTGCACGATATATTCATATTCGAGCTAATAAGGAGAAGTGCTAAGCTTCGTGTACGTTTCTCTAGCCGTCTAGCGGACGGCTAAATGGCCTTTTTAAAGCTGTCTACATAAAAGTTCAATGGTGTAACTCCAGGAATACTTCGGCGTACTGATGGTGGTGAAGGAACCTTGAAATAAGAGAAACAAAAATAATACATTTTTAATGCAATTACGGAAATTGTCAAAGTATATGAAAGATTCACGAGTGCTTGCCGATTCGTGGTAAGCAATTGGGTAATTGTTCCAACAGTTCTGTAGGAAAATTGAACTGCTGCGCATACGGCATGGACAACATATGTAAATAAACACATAAAAATAAATGTAACATTGGACTTGTTGTGACAGTTTCAAACGTTGGACTAAAATAGAGAAACTCAAATTAGACATTGTGGATTTGAATTTGATTTTCAACTTTGAAGGTCGGCGAAGATTTAGAAAATTGGTCTGAAGTGTTCGTCACTATTTTTGAAAGTAAGAACTTAGTATTCCGTTCATCATTAACAATTCAGATGTTTCAGACGACTGGGTGATTAATTATAAATACTAGTAATTGTGCTAACCTACAAACCTTTGAACTATATATTTCAGCAAACCCAAGCCAGCATGGTGCAACTCGTTCAGTTGTGGCTCGTGAAACAAAATAGTGTTAACTGAAAACAAGGTGAAAATATTCGTGGATTGTGTTGTGCGAATCTATAAGTTAAAAATTGATATAATGTGTGTAAAACTTGGGGAAACATTATTTGCGCACTAGTTCGGAAACATAAATACTTTCTAAAATCTCTGGAGCCGAGGTGGTGAAGCGAAAATCGGCGTGAAAAAGTTTAATTGAATGTTTTCTTTTTATATTGCCCAAACATTCCGCTAGAGTAAAAGTATCATCTGCACGTGAAGTCTTCTTGCTAACATTCGGTCCGCATAATTGGGCGTTCAACTCTTTTGTACATAAAGTTAATTTCAGACCTCACTATCCCCATACAATTATAAGTATAATAAGTATTATTCTTGACAGTTAAAACGTTTTTAAACTTGGGAACTATCAAAAATGGATGACATAATTAAACGCCTGGGTATATTCGTGAATATTGGCTACTACTTCTGTACAGTTCCGTATAAGTTGAACATAAAAACTAAAAGATTCAAAATGCCTAACCTTAGATGGCACAATTATTTGTACCGTCTCTCGTCAGCAATTGCCTTCGCCTCCACGTTGTCACAAATATACTTCATTGTTCAAGATATATTCACCGGTCAGTTTGTTATTACAGAGTTGTCGTCACAAATAAGGAGTGTCTACACCCTGGCCGCGACTTTGGCTACAATTTTTAGGTTAAACACTGTGTTCAGAGCTCACAATGTTGCACTAACTCTAAATGACGTTTTCGGTGACATATACTTTCGTATCAAACATAACATTGCGCCCTCCATTCACAGAATTGATCATTTGTATAATCGTGTAATGAATGCTTTCCGAATTAGTGCCGTTTTCTGTCAACTTCTCTTTTGTGGATTCGCCTTCGATTGCACTTCTACGTACATTTCTAGCCCAACAGTCATATGCCGACGAACAGGTTCGGACAATTGGGAACACAGATCCATATTTATCACAATACCTTATGTCTTTTATTCCAATTTCGTAACTGCCCAATACTTGTGGACAGTCTTCTTGTATCTGGAGTTCATAACGCTGTGTATACTAATCATGTACACGTATCTCGATGACACAAAGTAAGTTCGGGAAGAGTAGAATTGAAGTACGTCTTTTTGATTTCGTTGCCGTTGCGAACCAATTACCCGCCCATATTTTTGACCTTGACCTTTGAGAATCGTTAATTGAAGGAAGGGACGGGAAAGGGAGGGATGGGGTACCCATTTGGAACGGGCGGTACGAATGCACAGGTATAGTGAGGAAACTCTGACGGGGAGAAACTCACTATGTAGTATGACCCAGACCGAGGATCGAACCTCGAACCGCTAACATTGTAGAATATACACGCTGTCCTGTCTTGACAGATTATTGCATGTCATCAATAAAACGACACCAAATGGGCGGAGGATAGGTTCTCAATTGGCACAGAAATTAGACTGGTTTCTCTCATGAATATTAATTCCAAAATAAGTTTTATGCTTCTATGATTGACTGCCATAGTCGTATTCGATATCGGGTCACTATATTTATTCCAACAGAAATATGACGAATCAACAGGAATCATCACCATTGTCAAACTCTCGTTTTTGGGTTCGCCAGTATAAGACCCAACAAATGCTTGTAAATGGAGTAAACATCTGTATTGGAGAAATCCTCATCCCGTTGGGAATATTCACAATCATCCTCCTACTGGTCTGCAACAATTACATAATTGTGGTCACTCAAGCTGTCGTGTCCCTCAAGATATTAATGATTTTTCTTGGAATTGTCGTTTCGTTGTGGTATATATTAATTATACAATTAGCTGAATCATTTCCCCGTCTTTCGGGAGATCTGGTTAGCTTAAAAACGAACAAGTTAGTCTACAGAAGTCGAGCTTTGAGGTACGAATTAAAATGTTGCACACCACTCAGGTTTCGAGTCGGTCCGTTTTTCTACCTGAGCTCTATGTCTGTTATGCAAATTGGTCAAGCCGTCCTTCTTAATTCAGTTAATGCGATCATAACATTTAAGATTTAGATTAGACTTAGTTAAAATCTTTCTGGAGTTGAAATTTTTTAATGATTACCTAATTTTGTTTATGTACTCATTTGCGACTTACAAGCATTATTCATATATTGAACTCATAAATGCATCATCAAAAGATGAGTTAGGAATTTTGGATTGCACTTTATTCATTGCTGTGAAATAAACACATGAATAAATTTCACGTCTTTGATGCCACGGCTGCACGGCTCGGCTGGTATAATCGGGATTTTTTTTCGATTCCGATTATTTCTCAATTCTGAAATTTTTAGGATTCGGATTTCGATTTTGTAAAATTTTGATTCCGATTTTTGATTCCGAATACCGATTATTTGAGTATTCCAATTCCAACTTTCAGATACGGATTCCGATTATTTAAAATTTCGATTCCGATTCTCCGGAGTTGTTAGTTTCCATTTCCATGTTTGAAAGTGGCTCATATTCCGTCGGTCCAAAATCGTTAGTTAAAACCTTAAGAATTCAATATTCCCGTCACGGGGTGTACCTTTAATGTAGTATATTAATACGGAACTTTATGCAACTATGAACTTTAGCGGTGCACGGCCAGTTATAAATCATGCTATTAATTTAATTTATTAATATTAAAGTACTATCTTTATTAATTTTAGACAAGTTGTTTCATAAGGAAGCCCACAAGACAATAGCATTTCCAGAATTGCAATGCACAGAAATAAACACAAATATCAGTAACAGACAGTTAAAAAAATTGTATGCAATAATATTAGCAAACCACCACCATCTGCACCTGCACAGCATGCGGTAAAATCAAAATCAATTTTCTGTCTTTGTTAGAAACATTAAGAATTTCCATTTATGACATGATGTAGCGCTATATCTAAATTTAGCTAAATTATAAAATAAAATTAATTAAATAATTAGAATGGTGTCATTAGATCCGTGGTCAATACCTCTGGTAATTCGGTAGTGAGGAACGGATGAACGGAATGCATGGGTAACCAATTTTATGTGTAGTTTTAGTATTATGTATAGTATTATAACAGAGCTAGAGTTAGAAATTTTAGAATGTATTTTATTCAATTCTGAGGAATTAAATAAATTCTACGTCTTTAATCCTGTGTCATTCAATTATTTTTGTTTCTGATCTGGTTTATACGGGAAAAATAATCTCTGGTGTGAAATTGTACATAAACCAAACGTTCAGAGTTAATTGATAGATGACAAGTGTGACAAGTGTAGTTTTTCTCTGACTCAATGAGGCCGAGGCCAGTCCTGTACACTCACGGCTGCGTCCAAAATGACTAAATAGAAAACTACTAACTGATATTAATATTCATAGTCATTGTCCAGTGCACTTGAGTTTTTAACAGTTACTACAATTTTTCCTAGTAACATATATGTATAACTGGTCGTAATTAACGTATACTGTGTGACTCATCAATTTGTACTTGACGATTAATTCGGGTTACCTTTGTTAATGTCAAGTATACAATGGATTGACATGCTTTGTTGCACACGCTACATTATTGAAACTCGTGTCCACGTTATTATGTCAATATAAATTATCCGGGGAACCACTTGACTCGATTTACTGATAATATTAGACAATATCCATGATATCAATATTTGTCATGAGACCCTTCTAATCGAACAAATTAAATCACACGCTGTCTATATTATGCAGTGCAATGTTGAACAAATTGACATGGGCGGTCGTATATAATTGACCACCTTTTGTGGAAACTTGCCAGTTTCAAGTCGGATTCTGAAATATTTGCACGACCAGGATTCTTCTATAAATCACAATAAATGGCATCTGCAGGTAAGTAAATACATATAATGTAACATAAACATGGACATGACCTAGAAGTCCTTATCATAACAACCAAATAAGGGCGATTTATATATTCTAACAGCTATCACCGAAAATGACATACATCCCATTTTGGGTATCCTAAACCAGGACACTATGTTAGTGTTCTACAGGGAGCGACTGTGTGGGGCACTAAGCATACCTGGCTCAGACGTTCATGATTTTCGTTCATCAAACAATTCCGACGAGTTCCTCAGAAAAACTTTGGCAAAATGGATATCTCTCAATGGAGGAGAGGCAACATTTAATAATTTCATCTCGATTTTGAAGAAGGAGAAATTCATTGCGTCAGCAGGTGTTGTATTATGGATTTGATTTATTTATAAAAAAAATAATTGAAACTTTACGAGGACGTCGGACGTCCACCTGCCTGTATCTGTCTGTGCTCGCTTTCGCAATTTGCTGAAAGAAACCACAAATAGACAGTATAGGGACACGGACAGGAAACTCGGCTAGCTGCGTTGAAAGAAGTAATAGGGTAGGGTGGTCTAATACGCCCCACCATCGAGCAGGTATGCTAATTCGCCGCACGCCTTAACTACATGAGCATGTGACTTCCAAAGCACGGCCACAAATGCGAGTGGGGCTAATTAGCACACCTTCCTGACAAAGAAAAACGTTAACACACGAATAGAAAAATGTGCTAATTTGCGCCTTTATCTGGGTATATTAATTATTCTTCCTGGGTCGAGATAACAAAGTGGGGCGTATTAGCGCACTCTACCCTATGGACCATTAAACTATGTTGCCGCCCTCCAATATATTTTACTTTTTATCTACTAGTATTAGTATAATTTTCCATTTTCGCAGATAATTTTTTATATCTGGTCTATTTAGTACGATTATTCCTTGACTTATACTATCAACAATAATTTCCTTATCTTTGCTAATAGTTTTTCCTGTATCTAACAGAGCGTATTCAAAAGGCGTTCTTCAAATCGTCCAGGGAATGTCGAAATCAGCCAATCTTCTTTGGTGTACCACAGGAAATCAATGAATTTACAGGCCGTTCAGAAAATATGAAGCAACTACACAGATCCTTGCAAAAGCAGACCAAAAATCCAGGTGTCACAATGTTGACTGGGCGGCAACAAACAACGCTTATCAGCGGATTAGGGGGAATTGGAAAAACTACATTGGCCATTCATTACGCTTGGAGATATTTCAAGAGGTTGACGTTTTACTCAAATGTAGTATGGATAAACAGCGAAACTATAACCGCAATACAATATTCATTAAATCGTTTAGTGCAATACATGGGTGATACATTCATCGGAGAGGACATCTTACAAATTCAGCCGAACGAATTAATTCAACAAATATATATAGCCTTCGAAGGGAAAGGAAAGACATTGTTCATTTTCGACAACGTGGATGACTATGATTCCATCAGGGAATTCTTACCCATTAAGAAACCGAATGGAACGCCACCTTACGTCCTATTGACAAGTCGAACACGCACTGCAAATGACAAAGTTGATATAATGGAATTAGACGTCTTCACAATGGAGGAATCGATAGAGTTTTATACAGAATATCTCAAATTAGAGACAAATGTCGAGACGGACCTTGCGAAGGAAATCTCCAGAATGCTGCAACATTTACCGCTCACTGTAAGGCAGTCTGGAGCCTATATTAAAAAACAGAAGGCAACTTTCAAAACCAGTAATGAGGACGAAATGCGCAAATACATCGACGCATTTCATTTGAATTCGGAAAAATTGCTTGACTATGAGTACTGGAAGCAGACAGACGATAAATATGAGCGAACAACATTGATAACATGGCAGGTCACTTTGACACGAATTGGTGGCCACGGCGAATCAGGGAAACGATCCATCCATATTATGAACCTAATATCTTATTTGACACCAGATAATATTCCAATGAAAATATTCGAATGTCTACCAGAAAGTTTTTTCCCACCGAAACTTCGATTTCCGAATGTCCCTTCAAAAATAATCCGGAACAAGAAAGAAAGCAGAATGGAGACAATTCAAGAAGCTATTGCATTGCTATCAGATTATTCAATGCTGATTATAAATCGAGATAAGATGAGTGTCCACAGACTTGTACAACATGTGATACGTTTGCAAAACACTAAACTATATTTTGAAGAATGTCAGATTAATTTCCAAATCTTGGAAGAATGTGCAAATTTGGTGAAGGAGAATTTAAATTTGTACAAATATCATGATGAGCCGAATTTGTATATAATGCAAGGAGAATCAGTTGCTGGACATATCAAAACCACTGGACTGGAAGAAACTAACAAATCCTTTATTCAATTAATTGAATCTTCACTGACACGTGCAATGGCGGCTGAAATCCGCCAAGTTGTTAAATGTTTCGAGCAAGGGGACTATGAGTCAGGTGTGAAACTTCAGGAGAAATCTCGTCAAGAGTGGAAGGAGAGGTCTTCGACAAAATATGAAGTATATCTTGTGAACACGCTCGAAGCTCTTCATGGATTCGTCTGTCTTGAACCGGTGCAACAAAACTCAGAATTGGTTAAAATACTTGGGCAGGAAATTTGTACTTGCTTAAAGGAGTGCTGCAATTTGTCACGAGCATTTTTGACGTCATTGCTTGACAAACCATGTCAAGCCTTGCTAAATCACAATCATTGGAATGAGTTCAATGAAATAACAGAAATTATATGGGCAAGATTTAGTTCTTGCATTGAATCCTATCGAAGTCGAAAATGTCCTGTCCAATCGAGTGGGCTAAATGCTTCGGACTTAATATCTTTCGATCGGGTCGTCCGACTAAAACGAAGTCGAACATTTCCGGTCAACTGTACAATATGAAGGGACCAGTAATTAATCCCGGACTACCGTAAATGATCGAATAAACGCCTGGGTTCGATTAAACGCCGGGTCACGAGATAGGTTGTTCCATTAGCGATACGTTAGCGATAAAAAACTCGAATTAATTAAAAAAAATATCGACACACAGTGCATTCTAAAATGCAAAGAACAAATGTAATTCTTCCCCTACGGGTTGACCGGTAGTCACCTCAACGATTTATTATTCAGATGGTGCTCATTACGAGTTTCAATCCATTCATTTCATATGTTTGCCACGGAGTTTGGCCGATGACACTTCTTCCAGAAGTGTGGAGTTTGAAAAATGTTTTGACTATTGGCCTACCTGTAGGGGAGAATTGTTTTATTTATCATGGTAAAATGTATAGATCATAAATGGAAATTGGCATTTCTCTGCAACTAGGACTGATTTGTACAGAAACAATAAGTTTCCAACAGACATAATATAATATTTTTCAAAATGTTGACTTTGCCTCATTCGTGAAAATAAACTTAATAAACTTATGTTTTGTGTTATCTTGAAAATAACAAACAAATGTATAAGTGCGCACCCGTACCCAACAATACATTACGTCATTTATTACATGAAACTAATAAAAAGACAGTAAATGTGAAATGATGTAGTTCCACACGAAATGATGTAGTTAAAAAAAAGATAATTCAAAAAATCGATAGAAAAATCGAGGAAAATAGTAAATCTGATCTGGAGACTACAAGTATACTAATCGGGGTCGAATTTTCTGGAATGTTACACTCCTGCATCCCCGTAATCCCACGTAATTTTATCCTCGTAGAAACGAATCACTTGTTCTGGAAACATGAAGTTCATGTGATCCGCCTTGACAAGTGAGCAGCTATCAGAGTCATCACTCTCGAATTCAACAACAAAGAATCTTCCTCCACGATAATAAGTCATCCCAACAATCATCCTGATACGCCGACCAGCCAAATTTGTCTCAGTGTCCAAAATGTGATATCCCTGGAATATTAAATAAAAAAATATACATTAATTAACATCCGTCGTAGTCATTCTCCAACGTTAGAGTACATTTTTGTGAGAATGGGTTGGCTTTGAATATAACCTAAACGGTTTCATACCCCACGAAAAAAACTTTCGACATTTACGTCGATCAGATATGCGTTCGTTCAGTAGTTTTCCAAGTCTTTTCGGTGAGCCACTTCTCGAGATTTATGAAAACGGTCACACATAAAGTTCTACAAAAGAAATGCAATTACCTCTTCCTCAAATCTGGGCTGCTTCGTTGGAAGTGGACATCTACGGCTATCAGCAGCTACCCGTCGTGCTGACTTTACCCCTGAACGTCCAGCCGCCACAAATGTATAACGTTCTGTTGATTTCAAAGTGGCTGTTCGATTTCCACTTGGGCCCGTAGTCGCAGTCTTTGCCGGTTCATGTTGTTTATTCTCCGTCATTGTGGCCTGAAAAATTTTGTTGTTGGCCGTTCTCTTTTCGTAAGCAGCCAGAAATTCAGGATCGAAACTGTCTTTTGGCTCCCAACTATTCGACTTTCTGCAAAGTTCACAAGATTTACACATTATTCGATCAAACCGTAAGGGACATTCTTATAGAGATATAGCGAATGCTCGGTGAACGGAAGTACGGTCAAAAAATTCCGAGTACCAAATATTCGGTTTTGGCAAAAAGTCGTAGCCTAACATTGTAATATTCGGTACTTTTCATGATTTCTCTATGGGATATATTCTATATTTAAAGACAAAGGAAACCTCGCGCAAATAGAAGATTATTTTTGATTGTTCACCACTTGTATCACTGATCATACCTGATATCGGTATGATAATTGCCGACACTTCTCGTAGAGTAACTTAGATTGAGACAATTATTCTAATCAATTTTTGCGACAAAAATATTTATTTGTTATAAACAGAACTGAATTTAGAATTCAGGAAATATTAATTTACCTTGAATATCCTTTCCACTTAGTCAAATAGGATTTCGTTCCATCAGATTCGATCCGGCTTTTGAGGATATACTCAACCCAAAATTTACCCTCCACACCTTTCCGAATATCCTTATTTGACTTCGTTTTGCGGTCAACTGGCTTCTTGACGGATGTTGACTTCTTATGAACAGCCTTCCTGGCTCTCCTGGCCAGAGTTTCATCATGAAAGCGACTTCCATCGAAATCCAAAGAGTCGGAGACGTTCGAGGCAGATCTCATTGTTAATTGAGATGAATCGCCAGAGCCAACGCTACGTTCATCATCGTCCAATGGTTCGGGGTTCGCTTCCGACTGTTTGACAGTTTCGGCTTCGTTTTCAGAATCGTCAGTTTCAAGTTGATTGAGTGAAATACCAGCTTCGGCTTGGTTAACGGAAACGGGGATAAAGTTTTGTTCAGACTTGTTTCGGTTGTCATTGTCAGGAAGAACTTGGTCACGAAAATCCTTACCTGAAGACAAATAAATTAATTACCACATCATACAAATAATCCAAGACGAAAATACAATAAGTCTTCAAGATCCTTTGTGTTCAGCATTGTTATTGTTACTGATGACGAACATTTAATAAGATACAGAATAATACAGGACGTTCTATAAATGACGCGCAATTCTTTGTTCGTTCTTTGGCTTGGTTACAAAGGTGTTGTATGTTACATCCAAGCTTAGAAGTTTTTAAAAAAATCCGCACTAACTTTATCAGCTTAAATGAACATAATCTATTCTAATAACAGATTCTTATAATAAAGCGTCGTCCAAAATCCATTTAAAATTCTTATTAGCGTTCGTTTTAGGTTTATACCTCAATTAATGTTAGCATGTTAGCTGTACTGTAAGACTCTTCCTATGCACGCCAAAAAATTTAGAAAAAATTGTGAGAATTTTACGGGAGAGCGCTGTTGTACAATAAACGTAATAGTCATCGACCATCGACACAAAACTACTCGAGACAGAATGCATTAGGTCACTGATAACTCGAATTCGACAACTTTTAAGTCCAGAGTCCAGATAATTAAATCTACCTTAAATTAACTTATAACTGACTCATTTTTTTTATGAATGTGTTTTAGCAAGAACGAAAATGACACTATATTTCCCATGCTGTTGTTTTTTCATGGCTGACAAAAATGAAACTATCTAACTTAATTTGTAAAATATCAAAAATTCAGGTCTAATTAACGAACGCTTGACGAATTCGATTCGGCCCAAATACCAGAATATTATCGAATATCAAATTCCACAATATCAATATACTTTACAATTTTTATTCGGCTTACAGCTTAAGTGATTTTTTAATACAAAATCAGAAAGGTTATGACTCACCCATTTTTTCATCCACTTTGTCCAAATTGAACGTCCTTGGTTTCAAGATCAGGGTCACGGTCACTTTATTTGTCCACTTCTCCAGAATCAAGACATCAAGAGTGAACAGTGAAGACTAAAACGTTTTAGTTGGCTGTTCCAGTCGTTCGTTCGTTCGTTTTCGTTTCCTACATTTGAAGTCGAGCGGGGAATAGTTCCTGCGACTTCCGATGTTTCAGAAATGATGCGGATTGGATTGGATACATTTTAAATTATAGACATCAATTTCATTGCTCACACTAAATAGCATAAAATGTTAGATTGATTTATCAGTGAATTGTTGGATATATTTGTGTCACAGTTAATCTAAAATTCATCAAGCTTTAAAGTGTCAGCTTAAAATGAACAAACTTTTAACAATTTTTATAATTTGGATTTTTCGGAAGCCCATACAGATTTTCATTAGATTAAATTAATTTCATTTGTAAGCTGATAAAATAGATGCTTGAAATCTTAGCTTGACTGTAACACAAATGTTTGCAACACACGCCAAAAATGATCAAACAATTGTGCGTCGTTTCAGGAACGCCCTTGCGTATGGAATATGAGATTACCGCTCAAGTTTACCGTAAACAATAGAGTGGACCCCTCAAGAGCCCTGTTTTCAAATAAAGTACAGGTCTTTTCCCCAACTTTCAATGCAAAAAGTTTTTAAAGGTATTTGAGCTCTGAATATGTCTGAATGAACAGAGCCCATCAACCCAGTGCGCTATTCGGTCATAATGCGGTATACAGTATCGGTCGACAGAATTTCACAAGGTTGATATAAACCTGAATTAATTGTAAGGTCCGGTTAATTCTGTTACATACAGTTTCTTTCTGACTTTGGAGATTAGAATTTATTTAAGAGTTTTTTCTTTTAAAGAAATCAAGACTGCACTCCGGACACTTTTGGGGTTAGGGTGAATTTTATTCTTTTCTTATAAAAGTGAATATATTTGTTAGTGACAGAATTGGGTTTCAACACCCGTTACGGTTATTAGTCTAGCCTTATTAGTAACATTACCAAGAGTGACTTCAACTCGTAATTAATATAAGTGTATCTAAACCAAGGTATTACTTAACTTACTGAATGGAATGGGTCATATAACAGGGAAAGAATCAAACAAGGTTATGTAAATTTAGGCACTTCTACCAAGAGTATTTCTAGTTCTAACCGTGATCAAAATGCTTTGATCACCCTCACAGATTAAGGAAACTTATTTAAATTCAAGATATCATGAGGAGGATATTCTCCTGCCTCATGCTGTCTGTAGTGAAACTAGATAAGCCTCCTTTTGCCTTAGTGGCATAGCGTATTTATACTCTTTGACAGTAAATACAGGTTGGAAGGGAACATTAATTCATCAATTCATAATCAGTTGATCAAACTGTAAGTTAAAGAGAGAAGGGTGTAGTTGCTTAAGAATGCCAAATACATACTATGTGGAGTGTAGCACAAAATATGATTGACAGGTTCAATCGGAAATACTATTAAACGGAGTCCATGCTGGGCTCGGGTGTGTAGGGCGTGACGGGGCGTCGCGTATGAAGTAGTACACTTCTGGTTATGATGGTCATGGCGACGGAGTCAAAAGAATAGGTGGTGATGATAATCTCATTCCATTACATAATCAATCTAAAATAAGAATGCTTACCAATAGATTGAAATCTGAGATGCTGAATTTTATGTTTCGGAAGACTCCACTGAGAAATTCCTAAGTCCTAAGTCCAAATTCCTAAAAACCTCTCCAGGCCAATATGATAACATTGGATTGGTCACATCGGCAATAAGAATCACTCCTGGATTTAAATTTATCCCTTAAGAAGTGGTCTCTTCTTGCGTATGACCTCCCCACGGAAGCCTGGGGAGGTCATACTTAGAATTTCTCAGCCAAGTCTTTCGAATCTTAAAAGTCAGGATCTCGGGTTTCTTACAAGTTAAGCAATATAATTTTAAATTAATAAATTAGTCATAGCAGGTTTATTAAATTTTATCAACGGTGGGCCCAATAAGCTGCATTTGAACGTCAGTGTTTCACATGGTGACCCCAAAAAAATATCACTTCGGTTTTGAGCTTTATGAGTATCGAGGTAAACGTACAAGATGGTTCATAAGAATTCCTACGTTGAATTGGTTCTCCGATTTTGATGAGATTCTCTGAGCTATCAAAGAGACGAGCCCATGTGGATACTTACGATATGATATGACCTTGGAACATTCTGGACAATTTTAGTTAAGATTTATTGGGCTAGTGCCCGAGCTATTCCTCTCGGTCTAAACGCCACGACTGAAACCGGAATGGCTAATGAACAAAAGAATGAATGTGTACAGCTATATAATCCAACAACGCAAATAATTTTATTTACTACGTCAAATTTTCAAAAAGTCCATAATGTGAAAATCTGAGCCTTCCATTTTATAGAGAAAAATGGAGACAATGAAACTAAATATTCAGAGAAAAAAAAGGAAGTAAATCTGGCGGATTCTACGAGTCTATTATAATTGAATGGACATATTTCCTATTGGACGCGGATTTTCCGGAATGATGTTACACCGCTTATACATCCCAGACAATTTTATTCTCGTAGAAACTAATCACTTCGTGTGGGAACACGAGGTTCATGTGATCCGCCTTGACCAGTGAGTAACATTCAGAATCATCACCCTCGAATCCAACAATAAAGAGTCTTTCTCGACGATAATGAGTCATCCCAACAATCGTCCTGATACGCCGACCAATCAAATTGGTCTCAGTGTGCAAAATCTGATATCCCTGGAATAATAAATGAAAAACACACATTAATTAACATTCATCGTAGGCACTATGAAAAAACGTTAGAGTGTTTATTAGGAAAATGGGTTGGCTTTCCATTTGCCGCTGTGGTAACCTTGCTAATGCGGGATAACTCTGCTGATATTTCGAATTCTACACATATCTTGGCTTAAAAAATTGAAGGTCTTACCTCCTCGTCAGTAATGTTCTGGAACATGGGAAGTCTTCCGTTTCCTACTAAGGCTGGCTGAACAACTAGTGGTTCATCTCGCCCTGCACTTTCCGCTCGGGTTTCCAGGTGCACAGGTGCTCGGCTTCTAGTAGATTTCCCGGTCACAGTACTTGTTCGAGTTCTGCTTGGGCCTGCAATCTCTGACGATTTTTGTTGTATCTTCTTCCTTTTACCCTCCGAGTTACCTTTGTTGGCCATCTTTTCTTCGTATTGAGCCAATAAATCTTCCGAGAAACTCTCTTTAGGCTCCCAAGTATTGGATTTACTGATTGGATCAAGACATTTAGATATTATTCGAGTGAATAATTACTATATAGGGACGGAGAACCAAATAACTGAATTCATGAAATATTTATGTACCTGGAATATCCTTTCCACTTAGTCCAATAACTTTTTGTTCCATCAGCCTCGACCCGGGTGTCAAGGATGCTCTCCACTATATATGTACCATTCCACCCTTTCCGAATGTTGCGCCGTTCAATAGCTTTAGCAACATTTGACTTCCTTGACTTCCTTCGTTTGGGGTTGCGTCGGTTTCGAATGGTTGCAGACTTCTCAGCAAGTGTGCTGGATATGGGCACACGTTTCTGAACCGGAGTTCCATCACTTCTACGACTTTCGTCGTAATCCAAGGAGTCGGAGACTTTCGAGATTGAACTCATTGTGGTGTCAGATGAACCACCAGAGTTAAAGCTACATTCATCAGTTTCGACCATTTGTTCAGAGCTCTTTTCAAGTTGTTTGACAGTAACGTCGCTCTCGCCTTTGTCAAGAACGGTAATTTCAGTTGGGTTGTCACAAATGTTAACTTCGGCTGGGTTGTCACAAATGTTATTTTCGGCAGGGTCGTCACAAATGTTAATTTCTGCTTGGTTGTCGGAGACGCTAACGTCGGCTTGATTGTCAGTGACGCAAACTTCGATTTGGTTGTCAGAAACTTTGGTTGTCGCATGGATGTCAGAAACGATAGTTTCAAGTTGATCGGGTGACATGTCAGTTTCGGGTGAGTTGACCGAAATGTCAGGTTCGGTGGAAAAGTTATGTTCGGTTTTAGCTCCATTGCCATTGTCACCAACAACTTTGTCACGGTATTCCGTTCCTGACGATAAAATCAACAATCAGACTAATGAATTATGCGTTCATGAAAAAATCTCATTGTAGGCTCTGATCTTTCACTGAAACTGAAACTGAAATTCTGGGTGCAATTTCTGAATGGATTATCCATTGCTGAATTGATAATGACGATAATTGAGGATTGTTGATTACAGTTTAAATTATTAATTTATACTGCAATTAAAACGTAAATACTCACCCATTTGATCATCCTGCTTGATCAATTTGGATTCCGGCAACTTCGGTTGGGTCAAATCCAGTTCAGCCATTTCATTCGTTTCCTCCTCCATTGTCGTATTAGGGATCGCCCTGCTCGTGGTATTTTCCTCCAGTATCAAGAATGACGCCATAACGGCTGTATCAGTCATTCCTTCACGTTTCTTATCCAACTCAGAATTTGATGTTAAGCAGGGAATACACATTGCTTGTGATTTGTCCAGTGTCTCAATGACATTGATTTCTGACTCCAACGCGCAATAGCTATTTGCTTCGTCTGTTTCGATTTCTGACGATTCAGTACTTTCAAGCGCTGATGTCGCATTAGTATCGAAACTAGTATCAGAAAAATTGTGAACATCAGTTGGTTTGACCTCCAGGTTAGACAACTCTGAATCCTTTGCCGCAGGTTTCCCGTTAGTTGTTGACTCAATATTTGTATCATCTTTATTTCCTGCGACCATGGCTGCCGAAGTATCGATAACATCGCCACCCACTGAGTTCACTTCGAGGCCAGGCATGGCAGTAGCTTGAGAGACTGAACCATTTTTCGATTTGATATTTTCTTTCCTGTGTTTCTTAGCTTGGGCTCTATCATCCTCAAATTCCTTCAAAGATACTTCAGAGATATTCTTTCTAGGCTCCCAAGTGTTCCATGCACTGGAATATAGAAGGAAACTAAAAAATTGTCGCGTAGTGAGTTTATTTAAAAAAAATAAGCTAAGGTAAATATTCAAAAAACAGGTTACACAGAAAAACAGCTATGATTCGGGTCGGGCAGAAATTACCTTGAATAGCCATCCCATTTAATCAAGTACCATTCAACCCACGCTGGATCAACACTTTTGTCGAGGATTTTTTCGATAACGTAGTCAGTCTCATCAGGAAGAGTAGTCTTCAAAAATTCTTGCGTTGGTGGAGGTGGAACATGGGTTTGTATCGGATTCTGTGGTTTCTTGAACTTGTTCAGTCTTTTCGTTCCAGGCTTACTGTTTCTCGGTTGCTTGGCACTACTGTTGTGTCCTAGCTTCAGTGGTGAACGGCGCTCATCTTCATCTTCAGAATCATACCCGGCTAAGTATTTCGATTCGTTATAAGTCCATCCCGGGACGGCACCTAAATTAAAAAATAAACATCCTTGGTATCATTGTGTTATAGTATGCATGCCTCGATGCAAGATGCTTTCTGGCACATTAGCTCGAAATATTCGCATTCTATCCACCATACAAAGGCGGTAAGATAGACATAGGAAGGGGATATTCTCCTGAGCAGTACAGACCAACGGAGACTAAAGCAGAAATCAACCCACAAGAGATAAGACCGACCTACTCTTATCTTTTTATATTTCTAATGTGACCCTTAGTCTCGTAGATGAATATTCTACAATGACGACTAACCTGACTTCTTGGCATCACGCGGACTTCTACGTCTGGTGCCTAATGGTCCGACAAGTGCTGGTGGTGGTGTGCTATGTCTTCTGTTCACCTTGGATCGTGTTTGAGGACGTTCTGCAGCCATATATGCGGTCGACGCAATAGATGCTAATGTACATAGCCCGAGTTCTTCTAGAAATTTTATTTTTGAATCTTCTTGTGGAAATTCGGATTGGTAACGTGCGAGCAAGTTCTTAAAGATGGAATCTGTATACGGTAATTACATAATACAGTAGAGTTTTGCATGCAATCACAAACTTATTTGCGATTGTAATTTTAAACCGTAGCTGTTTAATACAAGACACTTTCATCAAAAAAATCGTTGCGTGCAAATACTTCCAACTCAGATAATCATTTATTTGATCAATCAATCAAAGGCGTATTTATATAGAGAGCGGAATATGCAAGAATTAGCTCAATCTGCACAGAGGTTATAAGGTCCAAGACGTTAATAGGGTAAACTTGTCTCCGTTCTCTTTTTTCGAGAAGTGTTCCTATCCTGTTGAAGTGCCTTGCAATACGTTTTCCATTTCCACTCTAAATTTGGTAAGCTCACCTGATTTGTCCACAGATCGCTGATCATCTCCGATTATAGAGGACTGGGTAGTAGGCGGAGGAGTGTTAGTATCGATCACATTGGAGTTGGAACCCATAGGAACATTCTCTTGTTCATCCATATTGGAAGCCCATGTAATTGTGTCACTAACGTCTGAGAAGAACTCCAGATTTTCTTTGCCACTCTCTAGAAATGAAGCGGAATTGTCAACTAGAAACTCATACTGTGCCGCAGTCGCTGCTTGTATGACTCAATCTTAATAATTGAAAATGTTGGTCAACAAGTACTACTGGGGTTAATGTTCGTTGATAAAATTCTTCGGATACCAAAATACTCCCACTTTAAAGTTAAAACTCGCTAGCGTAAACTGCAAGGCCGGCGAATATTATATACAATCCTTGATATTTTTCTCAGTCCAACGAAATATTTAATTACACACAAAAATTACTGATCTGTTCACCAGGTATAAAAGTGCACAGTGCGTGTTGTGACCACCAAGGCTTTTCCCGACAAGAAACTAGAACTGGATATCACTAAAATCGTACTCAACTGTCACTTACTACATATGTCAGTAAATATTGTCTTAAATTAACTGGATTTCCGTCAATAGTCAAACTTTTCCACGTCAGTATTACAGACGGATCGACACTATACTTTCTATACCTGTGTACCTTCTAACACACGAAAGTGAGAAACGAACTATGAAACTGTCAATGTTTGAAGGAAGGAAAATGTCGATGACCGGATTACCAGTAATAGATGCAGAAATTGGCCGAACAGTCAAATTTGAAAGGGTCTTACGTTCAATGATACATATTAATTACGTAACATGTATGCCATGCATGTTATATGAAGAGTAAGGTGTATGTAATGGTATTTTAACGTTATGTGTAATATCGATGGTGACGTGAAATTGTTCAAGTTAGTGATGGAAAATGTATTACAGCAAGTGACCGTTTATTACGTTTTTAGTGACAAAACTACAAAAGTTGCGTAAATTGTGACGAAATAATTTGTTCAGGAATATCGACGACCGGATTTCAACAATAGAAGTAGAAATTGGCGGACCAACACTGACAGATCTAAAGGTGTCTACGCGTTCCAAGATATTTTAATTATGCACATGCATGCCATGCATGTTATAAGAATGAAGCATAATGTACGTAATTTTATTTTACCGTTGTGTGATTACGTTCACGAATTTACGTTTGATATTTGTTCCCTTCGGGTTTTAACTTGATTCTCTTAAAAATTGACGAAATAATTGTATTGTTATTGTAATTACATATAAATATATTTTTGACGGTAAGTAACCTATTTTCTCGTTATATTGGAAATTAGTGTGTTCTTGTATGAAAAAATTGTAAAGTATCGCAACAAACAAAGAAATAAACTAAATCAATCAATAAATGTACCGGTGGTAGCCATCTTGTACTATATGATCACGTGACGCTCAAAAAACGAGACGCTCGGAAATGGCGGTGGGGCGAAGTGGGACACTGGGGCATATTGGGACCCCTATCGATTCGTTCATATTAGTGACACGGAAATGTTTGAGTAGTAGGGAAAATCCAATATTGCAAGTGACTGTTAAATTTCTACGTTTGTAATTGAAATCTGGTGTAAATTTTAGACGAAATAATTTCTTCTGAAATTACCAATAATAACTAAGTACTAAAATATTTTCTGAAACTAGCTGCGAAAGAATGTCTACACATCTTGTCCGAAGTTTTCTGAAAAAAATTTAAGGACACTCTGGTAAACAAACTACCAGGAACATTTACATGTACTTTTTTGAGTTCACCATTTTCATTCGATTGACCCTCCCTCCCGCTTGACTGACCTTTCTGGAATTTGGTGTGCGTGTTAATTACGATGTCTCTCTGGAGGGTCTTCCGCTTGGGTTTCAGGTCAAAACTTATAGGTATCACTAAAAAATAAATTAATTTGAGAGACACTGCTGAAAAAGTCCTTCCGTCCACCAGACAACGGTTGTTACTCCTTGAACTTCGACCGATGCTCCAAAATTGCGTATGTTGCGGCTCAAAATTTTAAAATGAATGTGCGGAATCTGTGGATTTATCTTTATGAATTTATGGTAAACACATTCAACCAAATTTGAATTGACAGTCTTGCCTACCCGCGTTTACATTTTAACTGGTGTAAATTCATACAAAATATCCACTAATTCCACACATTCCATTTAGAATTTTGGGCCGCAACACACACAATTTTGAGCCTCGGTCGAAGTTCACGGAGTAACAACCGCTGTCTGGTGGACGGAGAGACTTTTTTCAGTAGTCTCTCAAAAATTAATTTATTTTTCAGTGATACCTGAAGTTTTGACCTGAAACCCAAGCGGAAGACCCTCCAGACATCCTAGGAAACACGCACACCAAATTCCATAAAGGTCAGTCAAGCGAGAGGGTCAATCGAATGGAAATGGTGAACTCAAAAAAGTACATGTAAATGTCCCTGCTAGTTTGTTTACCAGAGTTGTCCTTGACTCGTAACAACTAAGCCAGATTCTTTAAATACATACATATATCATCCACCCAGTATTTGAAATACCAACCTTTTTGAATATTCTTCTCAGTGTAATTCCCGTCAGCATTTAACTTTCTTCGCTTGGGGGAAACTGTTCTCTGGTCGGATGAATACTTCCATCCGAGATGATTCCTGGTTCTGGTCACACGTTTCCTAATTGGAGCGCCATTGCCATCACAATTATGACTTGTTTTGTAAATCAATGAGTCGGCGGGGACGTACGAGACAGAACACAATGTTGCTTCAGATGAACCTCGATCTGTACCTGATCATCAATAAATCAATAACAATCAGACTAAAACAAGGAAGTCAAAAAAAAAATCTTATAACTCTAATAATAAAAATATTGTCGTATATTTTACCCAAATAAACACAATTTAATTAATTTCAGATAAAAATAATATATTATCAATAAAGCAATAAAGGAAACCAAAAAGTAATATGATTATGGTTCACCCATTTGATTATCCTGGTTGACCACATCGGAATTCGACGACTCGAACGTCAAGGTCATCGACGACACACACACCTCATTCGTTTCTTCCATCATTGTGGTCACCTTATTTGTGCATTCTCCCTCCACAATCACGAGTACGACTGATGAATCCGACGCAGAACCGGCTACTTCAGTCATTCGTTCTGGTTTCGTTTCAAATATTGAATTTGAAGTTGAACTTGGAATACTTACTACTGCTCCTGATTTCTCGAGATTCTCAGTGACATTGCTTTCTAGCTCAAAATAATCATTATCATCTGCTTCTTTTTCTATTTCATTTGATTCTATAAGAGGACAATTTTCAGCATCCGCACATACAGGTAACGTTGCTGATGCTATTCTCCTGAGCCCAATAGCTGTCATGAATTTGATTTCTGCATACTTTTGTGACAATTTGGAGTGGAAGAATACGCATAAGTTGTCATAGATATTATCTGTAGAGGGGAATTATAGAAGAGAAATGCCAATCTATAATTGGTGACAAATTCTTATTTAAAGGTCAATGAACTTAGTCATTTTGAACAGCATTGTAATACCGTTCGCAAGTCACTGGTTTGCTCAAGTAAAATGTTGACGTACTTCTCTCGTGCGCTTCATTTGAAACATGAAACCTCGGATTGACTGGCAAATGTAAGGGAATACATAATTCCGTGTATAGAAGAGTTTCCAGGCTCTATAGCATGTAAGCCATGTGACGCATAGCACTGTATAGCCAGTTGGACTGTACATTACATTA
>JAQFYE010000737.1:0-30268 GCA_034694305.1 Protaphorura glebata | reverse complement strand
TTAACTAATAAATAGACTTACCTGATCACTTGATTGCTACACGGTGGACATGGACCTGGGTGACATGGTAAAGCACACGGGTGTGGACAGAGGGAGCCAATTGCGACCCGATTACACTTCAGTCCACATGAATGAGGTATACTGGAAAGGTATCCTTCACTCACAGTCTCAGGGTACTCGAACCCCCCACAGAAGCAGCGACAAGTATATGGGATGTCATTGCTCTGAGTCTGGCATCCGGGACACCGCCATTTCTTTGAACTAGTGTCGGAACCTTCATTCAAGTTTACAAATTAGCTGGTCACAATATTATAAATTAAATTAAGGCCCTAGGTAAATAATTACCTTCGTCTCTCGAGGACATGGCCCATTTGTGGATGCAAATTAAATGGAAAACACTGTAACATTTTTGGCAATTCCAAATCGGTTCGTACCGAAGAACTTTCTCGTAACAAACCATGCATTCATACGTCTCTTGGGTCAGTTGTTCGATTAATATGTCTCTTCTTGTTTCATTGGAAATTGTGGTTGGATTCGGTTGAGATGACGGTTCAGATTGGGCCATTTTTGTTCCTTCTGAGCATATAGCTCTAGTTTTTCAAATCCTAGTAGCTATCCTGTTGGCGGTGACTACTAGGATTTAACCTGGAGTCTGAATTCGGCAATGTACGCCAGGATCTATTTTTACAAAAATTGAATATGTTGATTTCTTAACCGTATGCGAAATTGAGAAAAAAGAATTAAATTTTAAATTAAAGTTTAAAATCGTGATTAAGACTGCGGATTTTTCATGATTGGGCATTAAAGTGTGCTCACCTTCCTCAGAGTAATTTAATTATGCTAAATAACCGTTTCACATGGGACACGGATGCGATACGCGATGGTTCATAGAAGGATGTCTGCATCAATAAGGTATGTAATACTTCAGGCACTTTTTTAAAGTGTTTGCACAATAAGTATGAAGTATAACTCCACATTAAGGATATATTATATGTCAAGTAATAAGAAATCGTAAACGAGATAAATAAGTGATTTACTTTTTCAGTCAGACAGACTTTTCAATGTCAACTGTTTTAACCAACGGGACCGCTGTACGGAAAAGTGTTTGACATTCCAAATACTAATTCTACGTTCGGCCAAAATATCCAGACATTTCCGTGCTTGACCTGCAACTAGACTCAAATTGAGTGAGAATTCTCTGGATCTGGGGTCTGACCTGATTTATCCGGTTCAGTCTGAAGGTTTGTAAACCAGGCTCATGAAAACGGGAATTCACGTAGTCAGTCGGCCGAATACGTCGCATGAACATAAGACATTCCTTGCACTTTCACTTGCATACAAGTATCGATTTTCCTGACGTGTACCCAAGTGCGATTCGCTTCTTTTGCTCCTTTCCTTCCTGAGATAGCATTTGGTATCTTTCATTTCAAATTGAGCAAGATGCAAACGATTGATGCAAGCTACACAGGAAATCAAATGGAGACCAATTCAACATTAACATTTTTCCAGACCTAGCTTTTTGGCAAACTAAAACTTTGAAACAAAAAAGTTTAATAATTTAAACCGTATGATTTCCGAAATATCATCGGAAGTTCGATCATCATACCAATTCGGATAAGAAATTTACCGGTCCACATATATGACAAACAATATGACAAATACTTGTTTGATGCACTTTATGATTTCTGCAGATTGATATCGAGATTATCATATTGATTTATCATTGAGTTGAACATAACCTGGCAGGCAAACTTGTACTCGTACTATGCACATTGCTCATCGTGTATGAACATGTGGGGTGTCAATATGACGAACTTGCAAATATTTATTTGCCAAATATTGACATGGAATTATTTCGATAACTGAACATGCTAGGATGTGAAGAACTAAGTACTCTAGTTTCAGTTTCGTCAAAGAAATGGAATTCACGGATGATTGGTTTTCATAACATTTCTGTTTAAACGTCTCACGAGAGGTGATGTCAGACCTCACTACATTTAAAATTTTGGTAACGATTTATTTTCTCCTCTCGGATTTTGTGACACCGGGCAGAAATAAAAATTTTGAATGTGGTTCATACAATTTTCGCTATTGTATTTTTCAAACATTTGAAGAGACCAGTGCTGATACTGTAGCTTTCATAGAGCCGAAAGGTAAATCATCCGGTTCTGTTCTAAACCTGAATTATTGCGAAACACATCGTTTATGTAATTCAATTGTTACTAACTCTTTTAATAAATTTCTTATCAGAAGCAATCTCAGATATCTCGGCTGACATTCAATATCTTCGGAATGATAAACCTGACAACTTCTTATCTATTGTGACATATTCTAACATATCACAACTCAAAGGATTTCTTCATGTACAATCCCAGGATCAACATCATTCTATTTTGATATATTATATTGTAGCCCTTGACATGCACAATTTACTCCAGGTCCTTTACCAGGTCGGTAAATTAGACAAATTCTTATTTTCGAAATATTAACACATTTTTTGAAATTCTGAATACAGAGTATGAAAATTGTTAATCGTCCTGTTTTGCAGATTCAAGACTCTGGTCTATTAAACAACATATTGAAAATTATGCCGATTTTCTACATTGAATGTTCCCAGATGTTTACAAATAGCACGGATATTTTTCAGCTAAAGCAAGACCTCTCGCACCTCAAATATCCACTGGACAGCTCAATTTTTATAATTTTAAATATCAAAGATGAAACTCAAATTTGGGAACTCTACCTCATTAACAATATTTACTTCATTCAGAAATTATCTCTGGGGAAAGAATATTTTAACCAAATCTCATTGAGAAGGCAAAATTTTCAGGGTGCGATTATACGGGTTACCGGAGTTGTAAGTTAAATAGTTGAAACGTGATTTCCTTATCAGTACAGGACATATTTGGATTTTTGTTCTCTTAAATTATATTCTCTGTGGTTGGATTTGTATTAAAAATCAGTCCCAATGTTGTATGTATATATTTTAGGATGACGAAGAGAACCAGAATATTGTGTCATACAAGAAGGACAGTAAACCCTTAGAATTCAATACCGGGTCAAGTGTCAGCCTTTTATTTGACTTAAGGGATTCGTTGAACTTCAGGTAAGATTATACCAGCGCGTTGTTAGCGCTGATAAAAATCTTAAAAATTTGAAATATGTTATCCAGTGTTTCCAGTGTTTTTGAATTATTAGTGTGCAAGCTATGAAGGACGATAATTATATCTTCGAATTGCCAAATGGGACACTGGGAGGAATCGGGAAACAATTGCAGAATGGAGAGGCAGATTTGGCTATTCCGCTTTCATACATTTTACCGTACAGGCGAAAAAATCTTACGTCTTTGCACCCACTTTGCGTGGACAGGTAATATTTGTCTCGTTTTACGCAATATCGGCGTTAAGACCGACAATGTCAGGATGACAATACAGTTTCATTTCTTACAAACATTTTTAAATCATACTTACGTCTTTGATATTCATACTCAGAATATTAGTATTCTTCAAGCAACCTCAAGCCAGCTCTGTCCGAAATATATTTTTTCAACCATTCAGTACGGAATTGTGGGGAGTACTTTCTTCAGTCTGGTTTATTCTGCTTATTTCAATATTTGTGTACAATTTGGTGGCAGAAGGGTATCTTGAACAAAAGACAAACTTTGAACAACCGATTTTGTGGACGATTGCTCTCCAATGTCAACAAGGTGATTAGATTTCTTTATTATCATGTCATATTTGCATTGTACATACTATATCCATTTTTGCCGTGGATGCAGTTTCGATCGAATGTAATTGTGCAGAGAACGTCCAAAGTTAAATGGTCTATTTGGTTATAATGTAAAGAAACAAACAATTATTATGAAGCTAACTACTCCCTCAAAATTGGTTAAATAACATTCAAGATTGTGTCAAATTTTATACCACTTTACATTACCTGCAAAAACGTATGTACATCTCGATTTTTTTTTAACTTTCCTTAACTGAATTGCCTTGCATATTTCTAAGTGACCGTTTCCCACATTCCACGCTCTATGTAGATTATTTGAAATTATACAAAATGAAGGGAACTGCTAATTGGCAATTCTGAACTGAAATATATTGTACATAGGTTGGCACGCCTGCATTACAACAAATTCTGGAAGAATAATACACTTCTGTGGCCTTTGGACTGGATTGATTCCTTTCATTGCTTATTGTGCTTCTATAATCTCTGCGCTGACTGCGCCAATATTGCCTATTAGGTCATTCTCGGAACTTCGGAAAATGAACTATGTTTTGTTGGCTGACCCCGTCATACATTACGGGACATTTTTGGCGGATGTATGATACATTTAATACATATATTTATTTTGTGTTTGGTGGTGCCTTAGTAGTTCCGTGTAGTCTTTCTAAACGCATGATAATTAACTACAACGCCGTAAGTTGTCGGGGACGCAGAGAATACAATTACCTAATTAACTCCCTGGTCAGCGGTGCCGGTTTAAATTTCAAATGAAGTCCCTAATTTACAATTAGTTTCGAGAGTTTGTCAAGTTTGTCCCTCAATTCGAGCGTGGAATCTAAAGTTTCGTCTCAAATGAAACTGATTCAAAAATTATGAAACCAGATTAAACCAGTTGTCTCACTTCCATTGACATCACCTTTTTCATTGGTATGCATTATATAATTTCCAGGAAAATAATCCGGCCGAAGAAATCACAAAAATATTAGAACAAAACTTCATAGATGAAACGGACAGTGTTCGAAAAGTCTTTCAAGGTGGTCATGCTTTCATCAATACATTGGACTTCTTTAGTCCGCTCTCATGGAGCCTCGGTTATAAAGATCACCAAATCTGTGACTCAATTTCCTGGGTGCCATTTGATTCCGTCATCTTGTCGAACGCCTTTTATGTAAATAAGGATTCACCGTTGAAGGAAACATTCAATTTAAGGTGGTAATTCAAGTTTTGCAATTCTATCAATTTCAGGAGTATGAACTGAATTGATAGGGGTTAACATTTTGAACATAATCTGGACTGAATTTATTCCCAACAAATGCATTCGTTTTAGAAACTTATTCCTATTTGGCATTTTTAGTTGAGTTTATAACCACAGTGAGTTGTCAACAACGTTTCATTTATGTCCTGCTGACAAATTCCAAACATTTAGTTTGCATAAAGTAGTTTTTCTCGTCAGCTTTTCAAAATATAAAAATTTAGACAGACAATGTTTATACAAAAATGTGTTTTCGGTTTTTCCAGAATTCTGTTCAGCCTAGAACGTGGACTGAACACGCGGTATATCAATAATCTTTACAAAGAAACACGCGTACACTGTGTGCGAAGACAGAAGAGTTTTCAAGAGCAATTAGGATTTCCAGACGTCTTCACAGCTTTCGCGATTCTTTACATTGGAATTGCAAGTGCCATTATTTGTCTACTTGTGGAGAAACTGTATTTCTGGAGAAGTAGGCGTACAATATACAGAAAATGATTTTCGTTCAAGCAATAAAATCACGACGTGTAATTGTATTTGTGAACAACCGTATTTGATTACTGCTCGTTATTCTTGAGTTGTGGGTAACTATTTACAGAAAAACTCAAAATTCCGAACTGTGTAGTAAAGCAATTTCGTTGAATAATGAACACATGTTCTCACATCTAACTGTTAGACCAAAATACCAATAGTACAGTCATATCTGAAAATGTACGATCTGTTTCAAATCTGCCGTACTCACACATTTTTAAATTAACAAATTTTAATAGAATAAGGTATGTTGACCCTACTACAAGGAATTAAAGAAAATTCCTATAAAATGGCATCTGTTCAATCCATTCAAGTTATTAAATAAATTCTACTTTTGAAACCTCTGATAGGCATTTAATTTTTTGAATGTTTTTAAGTACTCCTGAGGCAGCAATAAATACAACAGTTTCCTTTAAATCCAAAATTTCGACTTTCAGTTCTAGAATGGTATTTTATTTAATTCCTGTGCAAACAGCACTTTAACCAAATTCAGTTGACTAAACAATTCCTGCAGTCAGGAATTTCCTCGAACTTTCTAATTTTATTCTCCTCTAACTCTAAATTCCATTGGAATTGGAAGTGTCGACATTTTTCATTCATTATCGAAAATTCTAATGCCTGGTTCGAACGGTCGATGTCATTACATATTAGTATTAATTAGCGTTCCATCACAAATTGCCCTACATTCTACATACTTCATCCTGCACCGTTTTACCGTTTCCCATCTCACGTCCTACACATTTGTTTAATTTTGCCTTGTAGTAATGCATTGTGTTCAAAACGTCTATTCCGTCAAGGGTAGAGAGATACGGGAATCATTTCTAAAAAATTATGTAAACTAATGTCAAGTTAAATCGTGGATTATTTCAAAAGTAAAAAACTTGCTATCGACTTTATAAATTTTAACTTTGTTGTCGGACCCACATTGTAATATATCCTTAAAATTAAGAACTAATTTAACCATTACGACTATTGGGTCCAAAACTGATATGGCCAGCTTGTGGAAAGTATGTAAGTACGGTGCAAAGTTCCACAGTTTAATTCTGTCTGAGCGGTCCAATTATTTTCACCCATTACCTAAGAATAACTAAAATAACTAACGTACTTGTTAGAATGAAGGTATCGAAAATATATAGGTCTGCAATACAGCCATCCAAGAAGCGTTCTGAATTTTCAATTTCATTTCGTGTCTTCTGTTCAAAGAATCGAGATTTATTAAGTTCAAAATTGTTCTATTTTTATATTCGTATTCGTATTCATATTATCGTATTCTTCACGTCAGATTGGTCAGATAAAATATTGAAATTGCCAAATGGCTATGCCAATTAGTTCAACTTGCCTGAGTTGGAATATTTCTCAAATATTACACCATTAAAATTAAAATTAAAATTAAAATTACACTTAAATCTAGTGTTAAATTTGTATATTAATTTTTAAATCAGAAATTGAAATTACATTAAATTAAGTAATCGATTTAAAATATCGTAGAGGGTTTTACCAACGACATCTGAGGAAACCACTCGTAAATCTAACTTATTTATGACACACTCATGGTTCTGCTTTTGTAGGTAGAATATTAAAGCCCATACTCTTGCCTCGTACAAGATTTAAAAAAAAATTAAGGACAGATTCATCATTTCTTATCCAACAACTACCAAAAACTCCAAAATTGAATTTAAGGAAGTTAAGTAATATTAAAAATAAAATTGCGATACAACCACATCCGAATCCGAAGTTAGAATTATCCTCGCTCAGCAACACATTTGGCAAAATGCTCCCGGGCCGAAGTTTTCTCCTTGAATTCACGGTTGCACACGGGACACTCGATAAAATTGTAGGCGGATGGTCCGGGTTCGCCACTTCCAACAGGTTGATTGATATTATTATTATTCAACTCCTTTTTTGACATATTTCGTTTCTGCTGTTTGAAGGTATTTCGATATGTCAAATATTTTGGTCTATACGTTTTCCAGCGTGGAATAGCAGTGTTGTTGATGTTATTCTGATGGTGTCGTCGAAAACCCTTAGACTTCTTCTTGGATTTCCCCTTCCGCTGATGTGGAAAATTGGCTGGATATTGTTGGAAATCAATAGAGTCCGTGGAAACGTTTTCATAAAATTGACCGGGGTTGCTCTGATAGTCTGTTCCGTAATTCTGATTCTGATTATACGTTTGTCCAGAATATCCACCATAGTTGTTGTAGTCGGCCATCGGGATTGAATTAAAATAACCTTGAGGATAGCCTGTAGAATAATGTGACGCCATTTGACTCTGGACCGGATATACATTGTGATAATAATTCGGTATGCCCCTGGGAAGTTGAATGTTGGACAGATTTGACTGGTTGTTCCGCTCGCGAGCAATTCGTGCATCTCTTGAATAATTCGCATTTTGATTTGCTGAGATTTCGTTTGGCTGACTGGTGTAAGACTTTTCAGAAGATCTGTCACTGGAACTATCTGGAAGTTGATAGTGCTTGGACGACGCAGTAACTGGAGGGTAAGTGTGATGGTAATTTATTATTGATTCCGAATCTTCGTCCTCTTCTTGCACGGAATCCTGGGCTGGTGCTCGAGCTGCAGAAGATTCGTCTGGAGAGACTGACCGAGCCTATATTTAAAAAGAAAACGTATCAGTCATGTGTACTAAGTATACTAATGTATACTAATACTTCCAGCAGGTAAATCTTCTTAGGAAATGTAACACCTAGAGTTATACTGGAGACAAGCACCTTATGCCCCAAACATTGCTTGCCCGAGAGATCGAAGCCTCGCGAAGAGGCATTCATATAATGAAAAGTACCTGGAAATTCGTGGGATTTGTACTGGTGACTATTTCTTGCTTCATTCTTTTGGGAGCCGGAGAATTTTCACGCATATGTTCCATTGTGATATTTGTGGAGTTAGCCATTGCCAGTACAAAACTCGGATCAGTATAAAAATCTTTTATATCAATATTGTCGTCTTCCGATATACTAGATGAGACTGATTTTAGAGTTGGAAACTGGGGATCAATATCCGAATTGGGTTTCTTCCTTGCAGCCTTCTTAATTTTCCGAGTTTTCTCGCGTTTCTTCTTAGACTCAACTTCATCCAAAGTTTTAACAAATTTCTCCATCATTTGAGTAAAAATTGTGACAATTTGAGCTTCTGAGACTGGAGGACTGTTCGTGTCAGTACGACCGGTGACTTGAACAATTTTGGGAAACTCCGCGGCCGCTATTGCCATATCTGATTGTGTCTCTCTTTGTCGTTTTTTAGCAGCGGCCACTTGTTTCTTGAGCAATCGAATCTTTGCACTGGAAGGTGGAGAAAATACAGGCTGCTGTTGCAAAGTAGATTTTGAAATTCTTCCAGCATCTTTTCGTTGGACAGCACGAGGAACCGTAGCTGTTGTACTGGTACCGGGGTTTCTGATTCGAACTGGAAAATTCCAAAATGTATGACAATAGATTGTATTGACAGTAAAAATTTGATACGTGGTATTTCCTCCCATGCCCCGAATGTAAGGTAATTATAAGAATCTTTGCCTGAAAGCATTTATTACCAGGCATATTAATTGCAAGGAATAAAATTGAATGAAATTAATGACTATCAAACTACTAATTACACCCGAGGGTAGATTTTTCGATAAACAGTAACGTATGAATTGAGTGGAAAATTATGTTAATTATGTCAGATACTCTAATTTTCCAGGCTTCGAATTATTTTAGAATCGACAAACGTTTATTCCTTTTCGCCATCTTCTCTTCAGGTTTACACTATAACGTTAGAAAAATTACGAAATACTGCCGCATTGAAGATAAAATCACCTTAATAATTAATCAGAAATTGTTAACACTTCCGATCAAATAATAAGGTCAAAATACTGCATATCCTACAATGAGTGGTTGAGACTGATATTACCTTTACGCGGAGCCATTGTTGAATGAATTTCACTATAGGAGAATTCTCCAACCAACTAAAATACCGAACGAATTTCCAAAAATCAAAATTTTTTGCCAAACTCAATTTAACAGAAAATTGGAAAAATATTGCTCTGTTCTCAGACTGAAATGGTAGTTTCAGATAGTTTAAGTTCTCAGTTCGTCGTTTGCTAACGCTGTTGCTTGCTTCGAGTTTTCTTCATAAGTGATAAAATGCGATAACACTATCGTCTGCACTCTGTTGTAAATGCACCTGTACAGTACAACTGAAGCCAAATCTTAACTAGCAGTAGCAGTACAGAAAATCCAACTGCCCAAGAACTTGGGATATTTAAAAGACAATAAGGCTAATTTAATATTGAAGTGAGATATGCAGCAGTAGTACAATGCAAAACATTCTCGAATATGACAATCCATAATGGCTGGGTGGAAATGGAACTCTACCAGTTCATACATTACTCATTCATAAGATCTAACTTCGTGAAAGAATTGATAAAATGCATGTATTTCTATTTACCTCGCTGCGACAAACCGACTAATACTCGAATTCATTCTACAATTTGTATGAATATTTTATAACATGTATGCAAAATTGACTAAAGATTACAGCTAGTCTTTATTTAAGCCGTGTATAGATACTTTTTATTTTAACTTTTAGTTACAATTGCAATAAAATATTATTGCTTCTTTGACATGTATCGCTTACATTAACTCGATTCACTGGTCTGTATTGTCTTTGGATCTTAATCCGAGATTAAGGAATCTCCATTAGGTATGATTAGACGTGACAGCAGCACATTTTAATATGTGTATGCAGCAAATGACCGTATTTATTATGTCCAGAATGCTAGAACATTGTAGCAGGAATTTTAAGGGAAAATTACATTATACTCTGTAAATGCATCATTTGACTTTTTTTGTAATTGTGGACGATTTAGAGAAGAATAATTCGATGTTGGGCTAAGCGGTATCAATGGAAAAATGTCATGAATTCATGACGGAGAAAGTAATAGGTATACCAAAATTACCAGCATTTCTAAACAAAATGTCAGTTCGTACTGACACTGACACTACGCACAAAGAGCACCAGAGTACGACTATGCTGGGGGTTGGATCCTTCGGGTAAACAATGTGCATCCTTGTTTGCTTTAACTAGGAGTGTCTCGAATATTTAGGCCAAACTACACGTCTATGTGTCTATATATCTGACCAACATTCCGTTTCAGGGATGGATGTAGTAAACAGAATATTCGGTATTCGACCGAATATCGCTAAAGGATACCACACAAAGGGCACGGCAAAAGATCCCCTGCCAGAACTGGATGCATTTTTGATATATTGTAGTAGCCATAGAACTCCTGAACAACTTTTGTGAAGGTCCCAACCCGAAAAGTCTAACCGTTTGACCGCTAGAAATACACGGGGTTGTGTGCTACGCCCGCTACGTCTAAAGTGTGGCACGTGCCCCCCGTGAATTTCTAACGGCCAAGCGGTGCGACTTTCGGGAACCAACCTTCACAAAAGTTGTTCATACAACTACATATCAAAAGGCAGCCAATTCCGACAGAGGATATTTCGTCATGCCCGTTGAGCGGTATTTTTTGACCGAACCGAATATTTTCGAATATTCACTACGTAGCTTTAATATAGTTTCTCTTATTTTAGTTTTAGATTTTTCCTACTACTATGGGTACCCTTGTTTGTATGTTGTTGAGGTTGTAGTCAGTGGTCAATACTACACTACAGCCATTGAGTTTGACCCACAGAGTTTGGTCAACAATTTTGTATAAATTTTCTAATCAATAAATTTTGGACACGAAATATGAATTCGTCCGGCAACCACTCATTTGAGATTTGACTTTGGGATTGGCATGTCAATTTCCTCATCAGCAGGACGAGTCCTTCTAAGAAGATTCTATTCATCTGACCTCAACGTTTTTACACTAATTAGACGTCCCTCAGTGTCCCGTGGTCATCTCACATTTTCAAGAACAAATTCATCAGTAAGTCAAATCAAAAATAATTCAACTTTTCAATTTACAGCTATCTATTTCTGTATGCCTATGTGGACTGATTCGGGTTTGAGGATATTGTGATTTACGATGCGATTTCGATACAATCAGTACTTTTTGAGATTCTGATCTTCAATTATCCATATAACATCGATTTTTCGATATATTGGACAATGTTTCATACATTCATTAACAAATTCCATACGGTCAAGGTCAAACTGAGATATCACCGACCGCGCGTACTAATTTTTGTTTTCCGTGCAGATTACTTTGCTTTCAATTAGCATACGGAAACTTAAGGAAGTACCCCTAATAGTAGGAAAATATCCAGTGGCTATAAACTTGCTTAAGTAGCGATTAATTGAATCATCACAATTTTTTTTGCAAAACTGATAAAAATTTCAACGTGTAAAATTTGTAAAGGTTTTCAAAAGTTTGAGGCTCTATAAATTTTGTCAAAAAGTTACATCTATATTTTGGTGACCGTGTCAGTAACAAATGTCAAGTGAGTAGAACAAAGAGGTGGGAATTTTAGCTAGCTTTTTCCTTGCTCATCTTGCTTTGATATGTATTTGATATACATAAAGAATTTAATACTTCTAACTCTATGGAATATAATTTATTAAATATTAGAAATTAGAAATACATAGGGACGAAATACATCAATTTCTTAAGAAGAAAGTTTGTAGAATTGAAAACTGTACATCAAACTATTTTCTTGTTCCAACCAATTATTCTGTGTCGCTCAGATTGTCTTGAATCGTTTGAAGAATTTATTTTAATTTACCGGATCACTTCAGACTTTACAGTCTAGCCTCATAGTTATATTGTATGTGACTCTAGAGGGAGAGCAGCTTTGTGCTGATTTCAATTTGTTGTGAATTGGATTTTCTATGTTGTCACGTTAATAAAACTGAACTGAACTGAACTGAGCCTAACTCAAATACTCAAATTGAAATTTGACTTTTTACCGCAAGAATAATAAATAGAAATGAAAAACTAGTAATAAAACTGGTAACCGTCTAATGAAATGAACGGTAATCAAACATAAAGAAACATTACCTGTTACATTCCATGTAATACGAATTACGAATAAGTATTCGTATTTTTGAAATAGCGGGGCATTCATAATAGTGTTAGTGTACATGCATTACACTGTCCCCGTACGCAATCATTATGTAATAAATCATATTATGGACGCATGGACAATATTCCACTCACTTGTTTCATTGATTTAGGAAATCGATATCTTTTGTCTTCAATGTTTGGTCACGCGGGGTCGAGTAAACCTTGTAACACTGAAGTAACATCAATTTCATTTTTATTACCTGAGTGAGTATTGGTAACGTTGGCAAAACTGACATTGAACTCAATGTATTGCTTCATATTCGCCGTTTCACCGATTGTTCTCTATTTCTAATTTCAGGGTTACTGGACTTCTCCCTCGTATTTATCTTTTAATTTTCATTCAAGGGCCAAGTTTACGATGTCTGCTACCAAAACTTTGGATATGACGACTGGACAAGTAAGGCCCTTTTCTGTTTTGAAGTCACCGGCGGACAAACGGGAGTATTCGGGACTTGTTCTGGAAAATAAAATGAAAGTATTGCTTATAAGCGATCCAACGACGGATATCTCTGCTGCATCACTGTCGGTTGCTGCAGGTTTGTATTTTTACGTATCAATTCGTAATGATTTAAATGATCGTATTTGTATTTCCTCACCTCGTTCGCTAAATGGTTTAATTTTATTTTTATCTTCCCTCGTGCAGGAAGTATGAACGAGCCCATGAATCTACCAGGATTAGCTCATTTTTGTGAGCATATGTTATTCCTTGGTACAGAGAAATACCCGGAGGAGAATGATTTTGATAAATTTTTGGTTGAAAATGGAGGATCTTCGAACGCCTACACGGATGAGGATCACACTAATTACTTCTTTGATATCGCCCCTGATTCTCTCTCACCTGCTTTGGATAAGTGAGCTTTAACTTTTATTTTGAACAATATTTCCGCTTTGAAAGGACCTACAAGGAATCATTTTCACGGTCCTCTCGTTTACAACCGTTCAATCTGAAGACCTAACTTCTGTCTATCTAAATGTAAATTCAACTTCTCATAGATTGTGATCGGGGCTCATGTAACTTCTTGCGTCGTTCTTTACTCTTTAGTTATAATATGCTTTAGCTTAAAAAGTGGTTTCAGTTACAGAACAGATAACAGTAGACTGCGATTTCTTCAGGCCTATTTAACGTTGATTTTATTCCAATTACCCAACAGATTCGCACAATTCTTCATCGGTCCTCTTTTCACCGAAAGCGGGACGGAACGTGAAGTTAACGCCGTGAATTCTGAGCACGAGAAAAATATTCCGGACGATGATTGGAGATACTCCGAAATTTTGAAAGTGACATCAAAACCATCACACCCCTATTCAAAATTCAATGTTGGTAAGGACTATTTATTTTGGAATTAGATAAAGGGAAAATTATTTGTTATTGATAATTATTTTCTGTAACGAGACGAGTCTCTTAACGATCTATAGATGCATTTCTTTTTACTAGAATATATAAGCAATATTTATATTCACAAACTTCCAAATGCACTAGACTTTAGAAAATTGTTAGTAAGCTAGAGAACTACTACGACTAGTATTTATTTTGTTTTGTTTGTTTGCACAAAGGCATTACAACAAACATTACACATTTTCAATGCAGAAGCATGCCAATTATCAACAAATTGTGAATTGCACCACCATGCAAGGCTAGATTCAATTTGAATTCAAGGTAAAAATTATCAGCGTCGTAGTATCGTAAATTCGATTTAGGTATCAATTAGGTGATTTTCGATACAATCCATTGTAGATCAAGACGAGACATATCCTGAAGTTTTCTATTTTCCTAAAATAATTATAAATAAATTACAGGGAGCCGTGCAACTTTGTGGACCACCCCGAAAGAGAAATCCATTGATGTTAGGGAAGCACTGATGAATTACCACAAATCATTTTACTCCTCAAATCTGATGACCCTCGCTGTATTGGGGAAAGAATCATTGGAGGAATTGAAGGCACTCGTGGAACCGATGTTTTCTCCCGTGAAATGCAAAGCGGTTGAATTACCACGCTGGCTAGAGAGTCCTTATGGTCCCGAGCAACTTCAAACTTGGATTGACATATTTCCAGTCAAGGATTTGCGACAAATGGCGGTGATTTTTCCAATCCCTGATACCACTGCTTTGTATAAGTCAGCTGTAAGCGGGATTTTTTATTAATTCTTTAGTTAATAGTCAAAATATGGTTAGATGGTATGATTTTAAGAATAGTCAATATTGACATTTTGAGTAGTTTGCGATCTGTTCAGCTGTGGATTTTCAAAAAAATACACATGTCTGCGTTGTGTCGTATCGCACCTGAGCTACATCGATATTAATTCAGAAAACGTAGTAGAGACTGTGTACATTTTAGGTTAAAATTCATGCCTCGCGTTTTGACAAAGTTAATTGCACATTTCATTTAAGATAAAATATCGGCAAATTGTATCTTACTTTTTTGACAGTGCATTCTAATACCTCGGATTTTATGAAGGAACTTATTTTATTTTTCACAGCCGGTTTCCTACATCTCCCATTTTGTTGGGCATGAAGGCCAAGGAAGTTTGTTGTCACTTCTCAAGGAAAAGAATTGGGTAAATGAATTATCTTGTGGTGGTGAAGTCCCTGCGAGAGGGTTTGCTGCTCTTGCTGTTGAAGTTGAGCTCACCCCGGAAGGTTTACAACACCGAGAAGAAATAGTTATACACATTTTTCAGGTAATCATACTTCATTGTTTCCTGATTGTTTCATAATCCGCTCAATTTGACAATATGGTATTTGTTTGCAGTATTTGGAGATGCTTCGTCAAAATGGCCCTCAAAAATGGAGTTGGGAAGAGGAACGAGACATTAATGCGCTAAAGTTTCGGTTTTTGGATACACAGGTTCCTCAGGATTACGTTTGCTTGTTGACACCCAAAATGATCGTAAGTTCAAATATATCACGGAATTGCTTGTGTGTGCCTTTGTATGTCGACATTTTGTCCATAAGTGGTACGAGTACGGTAGATTTGTTAGTTTATCCGATTATCGGAGTCTTCTTTAGTAAGCTGTTAATTTGGCGGGTTTACTTGGTATTGATTTATATTTTTGATCATGTAGAATTATCCGTTGGATGAAGTTTTGAGCGCAGGCTTCCACCTGACTGACTATAATCCTGACAAGATTAAAGAAATAATGAATTGCTTGACTCCTGCAAATTGTCGGTAAGAATTAATGGATTAATTTATCATTTCGGTTACGCCGAAATCAACGACGACCTGTACTTTGAATTTTGACTTAAAATGTAGTTAGAAAACCTTCAACAATTTTCTGAAGTACGTTGCAGAAAAGGCAGATTAATTTTCTTAAATATGTTTTATAAATTGTTTAAAAATCGAGTATAATTTTCCACATACGATTCTGTTAATTGAATCTCTAATACGGAATAGGGTGGTCCTAACGGCAAAAGAAAATGAAGGTACAGTTGACCTGACGGAAGAGAACTATGGAATCAAGTACTCCATTCGTAAAATTGATGAAAATCTCATTGAGGTAAAATTTATTCACCAAATTTTGTGAAAGTCGGTTCGCTTGTTTCGATATACGCATTTCTGTAAAATAAATATTCTTTAATTACAGAAATGGAAAAATTGTGGGCTACATGACCGACTCGCCCTTCCTTTGAAAAATGATTTTATTCCTTCCGATTTTGAATTGAAGCCGAGGAAGGACCAAGTAAGTGTACAAAATTCTATTACATTTACTAATCATATTTAAGTACGGTTTCTTGTACAATACAGATGAATAAATCACTTATTACATTTTAGGGGATCATTCCAGAGTTGATTATGGATGCACGTTTTTCACGAGTTTGGTTCCTCCAAGACAACGAATTTCTTTTGCCGAAAGGATTAGTTCGTTTGGAGATGTATAGGTGAGTAAAATGAGCTTATATATTGCTGTACAACGAATTTAATTAGTCAAGTTGAACCACAATACTTTTTTTATCTAGTCCCCTTCCACTTCAAGACCCATTATCCCATGCATTGAACTACATGTTGAGAGAGGTGGTGAACGATGCTCTCACGGAATTTTCGTATTCAGCTTCACTTGCTGGACTCAGCTATACACTCGCTTGCTCACAATTTGGATTAGAGGTTAGTTGGTTGACTTTGAGAGCAGTTTTTATTTAAAGACTAGATCGACTCAGTTACCATCCGATAGGTTAAATGTAACGCAAGTGTGAGCAAATTACTGCAGAACTGTTCGAGTCAGTACTAAAAATATTTGAAACATTCCAACAACCATTCTTTCCAGACACATTTTACGGAAACTTACACTAAGAACCAATCAAACAATTTAGGAGTTCTGTCAAAATTTAGAATCACTCTAATCATGTATGTTTCAATTTTTCGATAACTTTTTAATTCGTAGATTCTTGTTGCGGGTTACAACCACAAGCTTGGAATTTTATTGGACAAGATTTTAAACAAAGTCATCAATTTTAATTGTGATGCCCAACGTTTTGAAGTTCTCAAGGAATCGTATGTCCGACACCTCAAGAATTGGGATATTGAGCAGCCTCGTAGTAAGTTCCACTGAATGTTTTACAAAATATACGTGTATCAGTTTTCCCATTCTGGTATAGACTTACTGGGGTTCACAATATGTTCGTTAAATAAGTCTAGGTTAGCAATACAAACGTGCCTTAGCGCTGACATCCTAATTTTTTTTATTTCATTGAAGACATTAAATACACATAAGTAATTTCTTGTTCATGAACTTAATATATTTTATTTCATAGAACATGCATCGTGGTATATGACTTATATCCTGCGGGAAAAACGTTGGACACATCAACAAATAACCGAAGTGCTGAAGGGTGAGATAGAAATATGAGATAATAAAAATTATCAATATCCATAGTTAAAATTTCCTGTTGAACAGATGTTACGTTCGACAATTTGGAAAAGTATTCTCGTGATTTCATTGCAAATATGAAGCTGGAATGGCTCATTTATGGAAATTTCACCGCAGAGGTAACCTTAGCTCGTCTCTTTGTATTCTTTATTTTGTTTACAAATCAACCGTTTTTCTTTTCTGTCTAGGAATCTAAAGACATTGTTCTGAATTGTCATGAAATGTTGGACAAGAGAGGTACAACGAAGCCTTTGTCTTCTGAACAACATGTGAGGCTTCGCGAAGTCATGCTGGAAGAGGGTCAGTGAAAATCTCAATTCTCACACGAAAATAATTTTTATGTAAAACTCTGACAAGAATTAGTCATTACAATTATCCAGGTCACGAGTACTGTGCGTAATGTTCTGTCCCTCTCCTAACCATTCTTGACCGATTAGTGAAGGTGTTTCTTGTCATCTTCTATTTACTTCAAGATTGGTTTCTTTTTCCGGTCAATATAACATCGCATTAAGTTATGTTTCATTTAATTTGTATTTAGGAGCGGATTACATTTACAAGAGAGAGCACGCCAACCATTCGGATTCTTGTCTTACGGTTCTCTACCAATCTGGATTACAAGGCTCGAGAGAGAATGTGCTTTTAGAACTATTGAACCAAATCGGAAGTGAGCCTTGTTATAATCAATTAAGAACACAAGAACAGCTGGGCTACCTTGTTTGGAGTCAAGTGAGAAGGGCGAATGGGACTCAAGGGTTCTTAATACTAGTTCAAAGTACTTTCCATCCTGAATTCTTGGAATGTCGTGTGGACTGCTTCTTGGAACATTTACACGTAAGGGCGCTCAATTCGTTTTATTTTTATCTATATCCTAGTTTCTTTCTTCAGCATTTGTCTTATTTGTTTTTTTTACCGTAGGAGATTGTAATCAATCTGTCAGAGGAGGACTTCCTCCAACATCGCAGTGCTCTAATGGTGAGGAAGGCGGAGAAGCCGAAACAGATCTGGGAACGTGGTGAACTTTTATGGAACGAAATATTCACCCGACATCTTAATTTTGATCGACAAAATATCGAACTGAAGGAATTAGGGGGAATCAGTCGACAGGATATAATTGACTACTTTTCTGTAAGTTGAATGATTTAAAACCGATATTAAACCGTAGGGTATGACTGGATTTCTGATCGGATTCGTGTTTTTTTTTGTACAGGATCTTTTTGGACCTCCACCTGCGAAGAGGAGACGTCTGAGTATTCACGTATTATCAGTGACAGAGGAGGGAGCTGGAAATAAACCAATTGACCCGTCCACTTTGAAAACTCCTAATAAGAATATCATGGTACGAAGCGTTTTGTCAAAATATTAGATTAAGTCTAACTAGTAAACCTTTCAGGTCATTAGAAGATGTGTTCGTGCATGCGTTTTGTATCACCATTTATTTCTGGGCCAAGTAAAAGAGAAGGAATTATTTAATTTTTATGTTTGTAGTAATTCGTTTATTTTTCTTTAATTTATTAACAGAGGGATCCAAAATTAATCGAAAATGTGCCTTCTTGGAAGTGTGAACACAATTTATTCTCAGCACCGAATCCTGAGTACACACAGCTGCACAAAAATGTGTAATCAAGATACGAGGGACTCTGCCAGATCGACACTTTGCTTTAATTTAATTCGAACTATTTTATAATCACAATTAATCGTAATTCTATTCCACGTCAAAATTTTATTCAAGTATGCGTGCACGACTTTTTAAAAGTTAGAAATCATGTAATTAATCGACTCAAATTGCGTTGCCTGCCTTCAATCAAATTTTGAAATAAAATATACCACATTATCTGAATTGAGCTGGTTTGTCTATTTTCTTTCATCCTCTGCCATTTAATGTTTTGTTTCTGTGACAAGTGTTTCTTCTCGTTTTCTTGCGCTTTGAAACCTGTTCGGTTGGTTTTGTAATTTTAAAACCCTCAAGGGATTTGAAATGTAGCTTTATACAACAACAGGCTAATTTTAATTGGAATTTCCAAATTTTGTCGGTACAAGTATTTCATATTTGAAATATTTTGTTGCTGAAACGCACTGTAAACTGCTACGATGATTTTTATTACCTTGCATTGAAATGATTTTGTAATTCATTTTGTAATATCACAATATTACAAATAAATTGAATACTGAAATAAGGGAGTACATTCCGTAGGTAATTGAAATTGTTTTTTGATGTCGAGAGTCAGAGAATTACATCATAAATGAAAAGTCATGTGTGGTTCTTTTCCCAAACAGTTCAGAGACACTGGAAGGAAATCTAAAATCGCTCTGTTATAATTACGATCACTTGCCTAGTAAAATCCGGTCCCAAATAGAGCCGTGGTACTTTCCCTACTTTCTCCATGCACCCGTATGAAGAAAGTAAAGAAAGTGACTCACCTGCAGACCGAGTTTGTAAATACAACCGGGGTTAGAGAATTTACAGGAAAACCCTTTTCATTATTCAATCCTTCAGTTAAACCTGTTTCCATACGAACGTTGCCAACTATAATTTTGTTTTTAAAATCGGTGTTAGTAGTTTTCTTGCGTCGTTTTAGTTTGGAAGAAGGTTTCAATTTGGTTTGGTTGGTTTCGCAAAATTAAAAACCCTAATGGGTTAAAATTAGTCATGACTGGAATCCTAAATTTTTCGCTATTGGATTACGAAAGAGCTGGGCTAGACGAGCCCTTTTCGACATACCAATTTGAAGTCAAACAAAATTATGGAGGAGGCGATTGCCTTTTTAGGGCGTTAGCCCAGTGTAGGACTAATGGACATGAAGGCGACCACGAAGCCGAAAGACGACGACTGGTTCAACACATAATTGACCGTCGAAATTGGCCAACCTTCAAAGAATTCCTCGTCGGACAACATTTGGATGAAATACCAGCTTTTAAAGACACATCGGCTTCGGATGAAACCCTTCGAATAAAGTACCGGGATTACATGTCGAGGATTGGGAACTACGGAACTCTCGGAGAGCTCGAAATAGCATCCAAAATGTATCCAGGATCTTTTAACTTCTCAGTTATGAGACTCAATGATGACACACACTCCGCCTCAGTACAAAATTATAGGACACCCCATGCAAAGGACTGGTATTATTTTTTGTTTTCCGGAAGGAGCAATTCTGGACATTGGGAGAAAATGGACCCTTTGTTTTTTGAGACTGAGGAGTGAGTTCGAAAATAGAATTGATATGGAAATTGAATGGCTTGTGTTCAATTTTTCAATTCACATTAACTCTCATTAGGTCCAGCGAATTCCCTTCTGGGATCTTTATGGAAGTGGGATATACAAATCATCATTTATATTTGTCTAATCAACCCGAACTCAAACCGGTCCCAAAGTGTAAAAGATGTTTGCCTCTGAACAAATTGAAGGATTTCGTCGGACCTGCTGCTGCATCATTCGCAAAAAAGGTAAATTTCAGCTTACCAATCGGATGGTGGGCGCCGAATAGAAGCCAGGGCTAAAATAAAGGTCTTTCTCCCGTTTTCTCCATTGGCAGCTTTTGGAGAAAACGGTGAAAGTCTGTAGTTTCTTACCTCGTCGGAATAAATGCAGGGCCGAGCTTCTTAAATGTTGTTCATGGTACTTATTTAGTGCCCTAGACCAAAAGCTCAACAACTTATCGGAGATAGGGTTGTTTTATAACGAGGGATCAAGGGATCTTAAGCGTTATAGCGAGGTTCCACTGCGAGATAATTTGACAACGTTGGCGTTGGCTTCCTACGAAGTTGAAGTTTACATTGTCAATATATTTCATATTTTGATGGGGTAAGGAATAGTTCACTCATCAATTTTTCTATTTATTTTAGCAGTGTTGGCTTGGACGACGACCGTTCATCTCACATAGTTCGGCCGAAACAAAATTAAGCTTGGAGGGTCAAGTTGGAAATCTGACCCAAAAATGCACTGAACAAGAAATTCGATCCAGAAAACGTCCTGATTCAAAACATGTTCGATTTCGTCCAGATGCTGATGATCCAGATACAGATGACGACTACTGCACTGTGGTAAGAATTTCGACTTTCGACATTTTATAAGTTTACAAGGTAGTTCATAACCCCATTTGTTCTATAGACGCCTTGGTAAAAGTGAGAAACGGAACAAATTATTTTGCACAGATTGTTAATTTTCGATTTCCGAGACTCCCTGACATGGGAGTTTTCTAATCGAAATATCTTTCATTCCTCGGAAATTCAATAATTATTCGGTTTTTCCAAGGCGTCGTAGAACAATAGAGAAAGTTTCTTTACGAATTGGAAGTGTCTAATTTTTAGTCCTAGGAGATTTAATTGAGTTTCACAATCTGTAGATCCAATATCAGTTTCAATATTTTTCTCTCAGGATGAACCTCGTAGCAAGGAAAGAAGAACATCATTTCCGGTATCAATTCTACAGAGACGCCCATCACAAGCAATCCAGTATTCATTCAACGGAAGTCGTGTCATAATTTTTGGAGGCGCTAATGGTTAGTATTGTCACCAAAATATACAGGGCGATTCGTAATACCTTTACTGACAATTTTTTGACTTTTATAATTACAAAGTGGTACACCTTAAATATTTTGAAGGTATCGGTGGCGAGTTGGCGAAGATGCTAATCGCTGACAAAGCGGAAGTTTTATTAGTAGATCCAGACGAGGAACGATTGAAACAGTTACGGAATGCACACCCTGGACTCTTGACACTTGCTTCGGATTATCAAGATTTCGAAGTGATTAGAGGCGAACTGAATACCGTGGACCCATTCATTCATCTCATCATTGTTAGTAAATTGATGTCTGGAGACATTTTGGAGTACTGTCCATCGACCGGAGAGTACGTTAACAGAATCCATAACTTAAATTGTTAGAACGGAAAGCACATCTCACCATCCAAATTTTTAACAATATTTCAGACTTTTTGGTTGGGTTAGAACTTCTGTACCTATTATAAACTACTTTGTGGATGAAATGAATACGAAGGGAGTGCCATGCAACATGGAACGGACAGTTGTTCATGTTTTCGAGGAGGAAAAGGTAAAGAACTCATGGATTACTTTATTTCCCTTACTTTCTGTCATGTACATATTTTAATTTTGTTGTTCTCTAAAATGTGAAACTTTCTGCCTTGCCACAGGTATAAAATATTATTAATCTGTTATGATTACAGGTTCAATCGACCAGTGAGAGCAATTCAGCATTCGAATGTGCCAGTAAAACAGTGAAGGCCTTCACTAAATACACAGGCCTTGGTCTATTATCGAAGAAAGTGCGAATTAACAGTTTGCTAGTCATTCCCACTGAATTCTGCCATGGTTGTCAATGCTCGTCTGGTCGAAATCTAGAAATGTCTGCCACCAATGCATCACTCTACTTGTCTTCACAAATGAGTGAAATGATTTTCGGCGAAACAATCACAGTGGACAATAATATTTATTGAGTTTGAGGTGATTGTAAAAAACCCTGAAGATAACACTGGACTTAGAAATTATCCATCACGGAAAAATGTGCGTGAAGATGGAATGGAAAGAAACTATTTGAAAATAGATTAAAAGGATTTCTATTTATCCTGATTAGCTAGCAACGGTACACTAAACGAAAGTGAATAAAACCGTTCGATATTTTGCACACAAAAGAATTACGCATTATAAATCACTAACTTCGCAGCAAAATCCTGTAAACCTTGTACTGATGTGTCTTTATTCATTCATATGATTTCAATTAGAAATTATAACCGTTTTATACAAATATTTAAAAGTCAAAATGGAGAGAGAGTTTGGATATTTGGAATTTGAAATTATTTTGTTCCAGCTGTTACGTTTGTATTTAAAACGAACAAGTCATCAACATTACTAATGTTGAAATTGTTATAGTGAGATCAGGTCTCACTTGTCAGTCAGTTTCACTGTTTCGATAGACCTGTTGGCCCGCTTGACATATCAATTATATCAATTTAAACCTATCTTCCATCTAAAATCAATTTGTCAGCAATGAAGCTTTGAAAGGGTTATTTGCTGGTTAGATGTACATTACTACTAAATACGCGGCGATAGTGTTAATTATTGGACTATTTTGGACGAAAGATATTTCGAGGAATGAAATGAAGAAAAACTGAATTTTGTACTCTTTGCAACATACGACAAATGTTGACCAAATTGTCGTGGACTTTTGGAATGTCTTGTGTTAACTTCAAATTTTGAATAGCTCTTTATATTTTGTGTGCGGTAGTAAAAAAAATACTCCATCTGACATTTGCACATGTGCTTATCAGAGTTCGATTATCACTTTTCATTTGGTTCAGACCAAGTCTGAAGTCTGCGGTAGTAATTTCAGCTCTTACAAGAGAATTTAAATGACTGATTCATAACTATTACTCGTTCATTGAACCGTTCAGGCCTCTAATCCAAGATATCTAGATATCTGTAAATACCCCTTTTGTCTTACCTGGATAATTTTACCCGTCCTAGGTTTGGTATGATTCTAAAAAATCTTGGTGATTTCGCGTCGAGTGAATTTCCCTCAGTTGGTATTCGCTCCTTAGACTATTATTACTTAGTTTATGAATTGATGATTTTAATAACTATTAATTGTTGTATGTCTTATTCCGACCTTAGAGAAATTTTATTATATAGAACCCTTATCTTTCACCTAAAAGATCTCTTTATTTAGGAGCTAATTCGTTAATCTAAGATTCTGACATTTAACACGGACTGAAATGTGTTGACGCGACGTTACCAACTGACTAATAATTTATTATTTAAATTTATTTAATATTACTCATAATCCTAAGCATGTTTGATATGTAGACAGATATATGTAAATAATTTATTTTTTTTCGTCAAAATTTTTAGAATCAATTCTTAAAAATAAGAGGACCACACTGAATAAGAGAATAACTAAATAACAAAATAAACATTGAAGAAATTATTGCATTACAGTAAGGTAGAATTATAAAACACAATCCGATCGGGAGAATGAATACTTAGCAATAAACATAATAGTTAAATCACATTTTAATCAGCCATTACTTCGCGTCATATTTCACCAGTATTAAAACACTCACGAAGCACTTGAGTTTTGACGGGTGTATATTGTTAGTCTCGTAGCTTACATCAGGTGCGAAGCACTTAGGAATTTCTAAGCCCTAATGCTAACAAAATTTAACAGTCGATATGACTTTCTGATGTTGGACGAGATATTAGTAGAACTGCTACGGTATTATGTTTCGGAATCATAACCCAGGATTATCACGAGTGGCCGCTTATGTAGCATTGCGTTTAAGTATGTCCGGTAGAACTTATTTTCTGCAGAAGCACGGTAAGTCGATGAAGTGCCGGGTTCCAAAACCAAACAAGTGTTTTGTTCCTTATGAATTGGAGACAAGGAAGCGTTAAAGTTTTAGCGGTTTCAAACCACACTCCGATATATCTTGAAATCTTATTTCGAATTTCAATAACAATAAAAATAAAACAAATAGCTACAGATGCAGCATTGATATAAAATACAGCGACAATATTTGTGTGAAACCCTAAACTTGTAAAGCCTGTTTTAATTGCAATGTTAATATTCAAATTTCTTTTCAATTCTTGCAATTCTCGTAAGTTCAAAATTGTCATCCATTCATGGTAAATTCCAGATTCAATGACGTGTCGAAAACTCTCCTTTATTAACTCACCATCACCGTGCAGATTGTCAAACTGAATTCCGAAATCCTGGCTCATAAATTTTTCTTTTCCGACGTAAAGATCCAAATTATTTGTATTGTTCATTTTCTTGAAGTTGAGGAGATCATATTCAACTCTGCTTGTGTATTGTATTTGAGCGGTTCTGTTGCATCCCAATAATGACGTGTCGTTGAAATCATTTCGATAGAGATGATCAAATATAGAGACAAACAATCTTTTGTTTTTCACTTTCGCATTTTCGTAGTATTTGTCAAAATTTCGCAAAAGAGATGTGGCAAATTGAACGTGCCTTGTAGCCCATGCGTGACATTGTATAAATTTAGGTGAATTCGTTTCGAAGTTCAGTTCCATCCATTCAAGGTCGTCAAGAAGAAATTCAAATCCCGAATCAGTATCCATGAGGTGCTTTTGGCATTCCCAGAAACTGAGGTCGTATTCACTATCACGAGGAATGTATATCGTGTAATTCTGTCGCTCCAAATGTGAAAAGCTTTCCAGTTTATTGCTTGGATTAGGTGCTGTGAGGTCAGTGACCACAATCCCTTTATAAGCATTTGATAGAACCAGCCATGTCAAGAGACAAGGGCCCATCAACAAGGAAACGTACCATGGATTTCTGGAGAAGTTCTTACCCGAAATGATTCCTTGCTCTAAAACAATTGCAGTTAACAAAAACCAAATACTTCCAGTCCCGCCCATCCACCTCCAAATCCAACGAGTGATAAGAATATAAATTCCAAAGAAAACTACAATCCAGATCCAGAGACTTTGTTGAAATGGTTGAATGTACCCTTCAAATGAAAGTTTCTTCTCAATTCCATCACAAGTGATAAAGGAATAGCTCTCAGAACTTAAAGGGAAGTAATAAGAACTTGATCTGGATTGAATTAAAGTCAACGAAGTCCAAGGAAACAAATCTTTGACATCGGCGGGATCATAAAAACAAAATGTGCCATCCGATATTGTTGGTTCTTTACCCAGATGATGGATTGTTGCATTTGGAAAATGTCGTAAAACGAGGCTTAGAGTCACAACATTTCTAAGTCTTGTGAATCCTTTGTCAGATAACTTAGATAATTCATTGGATGTAAAATATACATTTGAAGGTAAAGGCTTATCGTTTGAACAATAATGTGAGTCATGGTTATTAAGTCTGAATATGAACTGACCAGAAGATTTAATCAAATTCTCACGATAAATTCGATTTAAATTTTCAGCTGATGTACTTGACAAATTTAACTGGACATTGTAGTGGTAAATTGGGCTAGTTCTTGTAGGCTTCCCTATTATTCCAGTTAATTTCATTTGGTCGTGATAAATGGAAACAAACAACTTATTTCTATTACCACTCCTCCAACTTGCAATCTTGTCGAGATATTGTGATACCACTTTTTGTTGACTTGACTCGTGGCAAATGTAAAACGCATAATTCCGACCGGTGTAGAATACATTGTCTTGGAAAGTTTCATAATTTTGTTTGAGGATTTGGTCTTGTTCTTGTCGGTATTCATTAAAATTCAACATCCAATAAAATTGGGAGTATGAATGCATTACTTGAAATTCGCCCATTGTAGTCAACTTTGGAATATTCATAAATTGTGCAGTACATGTAAACTTGGTTAACAGATGAGCAAAGAATCTTCTGTTGTATGTATTTTCTTTGAGCTCATTCACGCGGTCAAAATATTTCGTTAAATATTGGCCGTCGTCTGTTACAATTATCACTGGGTGTATGATTGGTTGAAGCTCAAATCCTTCAAAGTTTGTCGCTATGATGTGAATAAGGCAGCTGTGAAATGGTGAGAGGTACTGATTAAAATCTATTGAAACAGAGCCACCTCTAGGTGAAATAGCTATCGAAAAAAAAATTGATATCGAAGCTGTAATCACTAGTTCACGTTTTGCAATCATTATATCACAGTTACATAACTGCACACAAAATATGTGGTGTTCAGATTCTGACACCGACTGAATTCGGTTTGAAATATAATACGCATATGTTCCAGCTTAAGGCAACATGCCAGTTCCAACATACATAGGAAGACGCGACTTGACTTTAAAATACATCAGACATAAAATATTCAATAGTGTTCGATTTTGCACTCGAAACGGGATACTTCGAACTCAACATCCCATTTCATATTTCTAAAAGTATTGACGAATAAATAATTCTGCTGCAGTGCCTTGTGAACAACAACAGCAATGCAATTCGGGCATGTCAGTTACAAATACAATCGACATTTCATATCGACTACATTATTCAGCACCACAACACAATATTTCGACCCTACCGTAAAGTTTTTCCAGCGTTCTCCATGTTACTTCCATAACCCTACGTAGTTACTCCATGAGAGATTAATAGACGTATGTAAGAGTGCTGGAAGAAATGATCTTAACATAAATTTCCAATTTATCTCAAAATTATGAATTATATCTACCGATCTTCATGAAATGAAGGATTGAGATTTTAATAGTGATTTAATACAATATACTTCTGTCAATATTCTTAATGGAATATACTGAAAACGTTGGACAATAAATATTGAATTGTTCAAAACAACACTCGAGAAATGCTTAATTTGAATAATACACTCAATACTGTCTTACAATGTAATCGAACTCACATAATTCGAATTTTGAATCGGTTTCATGAAAATTTCAACGCAGTGAATACTTGAAAACAGGACAGACTTGTGAAGACGTGTCTCTTGGTCTGTACAAGATGCAAAAAAATGGAGAATTTTGTTTACTTGACACAACTACTGCAAGTCGAGTAAGCCCTTCGTCGGTAAACGGTAGAGGTTCCAGGAAAAACTTGTTTCCCATCTGATTCCAAACCGATCCGACTATTAGATCCATTGGGGGGTTGAGGAGGTTTACCAACTACGGGTTGGTCTGGAACAATGCTTTGAGGTTCATCCAAACTGATCACTTTTAATAATGGAGTGTGGGATAAACTGAGAGCTGCACGAGCCTCTTGAACTGACATAGATCTGGATTTTTTTTGACGAGGTACCTTTTTGGCTCTACCTATAGCAAAACAGTAAAATTTGGAAAACAAATTAGTTATAAAATATAATTATTAATCAATTACGGTATCTGCTCTACTGTACGGTATCCTTACTTATGTTTACAAGCCCAGTGTGGTCCTTCGAGATATTACCTTCCGAATCTCTAGTATCCTCTTCATCACGATTTTTTGAATCCTTCAACCCGGAAAAGGCTACTTGTTTGGATGGTGCGGTGTTGGAGTTGCTGTTTGCAGCTAGCCGTGAAAAGAATGACGGAGAAATAGAACGAAAATGCGCTGGTTCGATGATTGGAGTATTTTCCTGATCTTTTTTCCCAGATCGCTTTCCGGTACTTCGCTTTTTCTTTTTAAGGGTTCCGATAGGATTTTCCATTTTCTTACCGCTCATTTTAGACAAGGCTAAAACTCTCGGAAATTTTGAAAAAATAACTTTCTTGGAAGCCGAGTTATCTTTCAACGTAAGGAAGCGCTCTGCATGTTCCCTCAGTTCCCTGGTCAATTTGCTTCTGATTAAATGCGTGAGCGAACTAAGAACACGTATTAGTATTCGTCTATTTCTCTAATGCAGAAAAATATAAAAAAAATTAATTTAGTAAAATATATTGGTCAGACTGGTAAAGACGGAACTGAATGTTATTCCATATCCTGTGTGTTCAAAATACCTTGGCGACGCTAATCTAATTTGGAATACATATTAAAATACGTAAAAATGTTGTGCAGGTTTCGGATCTCGGCTACAACAATGTGCAGACAGATCAAACACATATTTTGAAAAAGTATCACTCGGTTGTCACTTTTTGAAAAAGTATCATACTGTAATAACTTTTTGAAAACGATAATGTCTTCATATAATGAAAAATTACATACACAACACAAGTAAATGGAAGGTTAGATTGGGCCTGTGAAAACGACTTTCAAAATGCCAACTACCAGGCCTTCTGGCAAATCAAACGACGAAGGTATTATTTATTTATTTATTTACGAAAGGTAACGGACACTAGTCAAGTAAGCATGTATTATAATGTATTACATGATATTCTTCACTCGATGAAGTAAATCAGGTGGGTTGGCAAGATTATTGTTGGCAGGTGATATCTGGTTGAGGTCAATCAAAACGTTTATTGTAATGACGGTAGTGGCTGAGAAAATGGTCGGAAGGCGCAGCTTGCGTACAATTGAATTTTAGTATTCCTAAATAAGCCGTACAAGGCTTAAGATATATTTATAGATTTAAATTATTTATTAATATGTTTTCATGACAATTTATCTGATCAAATCCAATAGGTGGTTTGCCTACTCATGTTCCACCAGTACATCCTGTTGTGCCTTTGAAAGGCATTTTGAAGAATAAAACCGAACAAAGTCCAATCGCTCCAAATGTTTCTATTACGGACAACAGCAGCGGTAGTCACGCAGATGCAATTATAAACCGAATACCTTCAACAAATATACCCACTACTTCGTTTCAGAGTGGCAATGAATTTGAGAATCACCACTTCGCTTCAGCGAGGGATTCTAAAATTGTGACGATGGAAAGGTTGGCATTGGGAAAAGGAAAAAGACTAGGGAATAGTCGAGACGTTCCCAGCAATATTAAATTGCAACTCTCAACTAAAAAGAGACATGATGAAGATCGAGATCCGAATTCCTCAGAGGGGCCCGGAAACTCTGTAAATCTGTAATGAAAAATAACATTTCTTAACTTAGGATATTAGACCACGAAATAAATCATGAGGCCAGAACTCGTTTTCAAGCTTTGAAGTTTCGTTATTTTTGTATCACCTTTTCTATCCAGAAATAAATACATGTCAATAAATTTTCCTATTCGTCCGATCGAGAATTGCCAAATTTATGATCGATGACTCGTGAATTCCGCGGATTCCGTGCAGAAAAATATTAGGTTTCGTCACATCGACTGTTGTCCCACAATTTGGTACATTTCCATTAGTTGGTGCATAATTCTAAGACCTTATTTAGAGCGTAACATTTACCCTAGTATTAGGGCCAAGGCAGTATTTGCAGGCGGAAATCATTATTAAATCCGGGTAAAATTCAGTTTAATTGTGGTAACGATATTTTCATATTACATATTACATAGATAATGC
>JAQFYE010000736.1:0-30287 GCA_034694305.1 Protaphorura glebata | reverse complement strand
GACACATGTTATTTTTTAATTTTGTTAAAATATTTTTTCTAAAGAAATTTTAATGTAAAAATAAAAATTATTCCGTTTAGTTGCGACTCAGCATGGGGAATGTGTTCAAAAATTTACGCCCAAACTTTCGTATTTTCAAGGATAAAAGACCAGAGTCTATAAGCCCCATTCCCATTTGTGGGCGTGCTTAGGGAGTCAAATGCTCAGGTAGTTAAGGGGAGGGGCTAATTAGCACACTCGCTCGAGGGTGTGGCGTCACCCTACCCTACCCCACTTTATAAAGTTGGCTAGCTTAGCCAAAAATGTCGATTATTTTGGTCGCGTGATAAAAGTGACCAAAGCCAACTATTTTTACTTTCATTTTTCACTAAAGTCTCAAACCCGTTGAATCAGCAAATTTTCCGGAATAATTTCATTCCATTTCGATATTTTAATACATAAGTTGAGTCCAAGCATTTCTCTTCAAATAATATTACGTATTACTAAACCGGAAAATATATTTTATTTCAATGTCCGCTAAATCTGTGGGTCTCCCCCCAATAGTTTTTCGCACCCTTGGTTTGATGGATCAATTAGTCGAAAACTAGTTTGTATGGTAAGGCCATACACACAATTAAAAATTCATTTATTCAATTTCATCCTTTTAAAACGAAAATAAATTCAAATAAAATCATAACAGCACAACCTTAACGGAAATATTATTTGCATCATCAGCAAACAATAAGGAAGGTGCCGGAGACTTTTTGAATAGACGGTATTTTGAACTGGGGCTATTTTCAAAATATTAAAATAAATTTTCTTTTCGTTTTGACTAGCTTGTTGGTCCCAACAATGAAGAAATTCTTCCAGAGGACATCATCGTGGCACCTGACGGAGGTTGGGGATGGGTCGTGTAAGAAATCCTAAATTAATTAAATATTTTTAAATTGGAATCAATATTAATTTATTTAACATTTATACATTGACAGTGTCTTTGCCGCATTTATGAGCAACTTGATCGTGGATGGAACCATTTTCTCATTTGGACTTCTTATGGAGCCCATGGTACGCAGTGCAGGTCATTATAAAACAAACGATACGATGAAGGAGAACAAATTAAGAACTGACATTGCTTGGACTGGCGGAATGTTGTCAGGGTTTTACTTGTTCATGGGTACGTCTGACCTATTCCATCTTACGATTGACCTATATTATAACGTTTAATTGAATGTACGCTATTTGGGGATCTTCATATTTACTTTCTAAATATTTATTGTTTGATTTTCTAGGACCAGTTGCGTCATCAATGTCAAACATTTTTGGATTCCGAATCACTGCCATGGTTGGAGGTTTTACTGCTTTTTTCGGATTCTTAATGGCTTGGGTTCTTAACCCAAAGGGTGACACGGAAGGGCCAAACTTACAAAGTCTGTACGGATTTGTTGGATTCTTGGGTGGAGTTGGACTTTGCTTGGTCTATGTCCCGTCAATCATCACCGTCGGATTTTATTTTGATAAAAAAAGGGCCCTAGCTACTGGGATAGCTGTGTGTGGCTCGGGATTTGGCACATTTATCTATGCTCCAATGATCGGCGCTCTTGTCAAACAGATAAACTGGCCCAAGACACTGTTGGTTGAAGCATGTTTGATCCTTAGCTCCGTTTTGATTGCTGCAATCTACCGCCCACTTAAACCTGTCAAGCGCACTGCAGTTGGTGGTGACGCGTCAATGAATGAAGCTGTCCTACCGACTGAGAATACATCTGCGATTATTCCGGTATCGAAGGATCCAAAAGAGGGCGCCCAGCATCAAACTGGAGATGATCAACCAGGACCAGGTAAATTTTTGATTACACCCCAAAAACTGATTTTAACAAATAAATGTTTTGTTAAACAATTTTTGTGATTTTTAGGTCAATCGGATGTTGAGGGGACGGCTAGTTTGAGAAGCACCAAGAGCACAAAAAGCGGTCGAACAATTACACTTGTGGTGGATCCATCTGGTGACATGGATATCGCGGATTCCCGAATGTTTCGCGTTGCGAGCATAGGCACTTTGAATAAACCTTTGCATCGTACTGACATCTTTTACTCAGGGACTGTTCGCCCTAGTGGATCGGTAATGATTGGAATTAAATGATTCTGAGTTCAGATTTCTAATGAATCCTTATATATGTGTTTGTAGCAAGAAACGACAGCAACTCGATGGGAAGCCGTTCCAGTAACTCCAGACGAAACTGGCGAGATTGTGGCTCTACCACCCAAGACGAAATGGTGCAAATGTTGTACATACACCTTCCCAATTCTCCGAAAAATGTTGGACTTTTCCCTCCTGAAATCTGTGACTTTTGTGTTGTTGGCAAGTTCTGGAGGAATTTCATTTTTGGGGTTCTTTGTTCCCTTCGCTTACATCAAAGGTCAGTTGGATTAGCCTGACTTTAAAAGAACACACACTGAGGATACCTTACCCTACAGATTATTGGCCAAATGGAAATCCATTTTAAACTTTTGTTATATTTGCAGAACTCACAATGCAAAATTTGAAGAAGAATGGGAAGGAATTTGACGTTCAGCTTGCAACTGCCTTGGTCGCCTTTATCGGTGTTGCGAATACCATTGGACGTGTGGTTTGTGGACTCATTGCAGATAAAGTCTCAAAGCGGATTCTACTCATCAACAATGTGGCTCTGACGGTAGCAGGTGTGAGCACGATCCTAGCTCCGTTGATCACCTCATACGCAGTCTTCGTCGTGTACGCTTGCGTTTTTGGACTCTCAGTCGGTAGGTCTTTTGTTTACACTGTAACCAACCATCGAATTAGAACGACAGTATTCCATGTGCGGTTCCAATGCCCGTTTTGAAGGTGTCTGTAACGTTATAATCCGACAAACCATCCCTCTAATCTACGATAATTCAACACACGGTATTCATTCAGTAATACAATACTACATTGTCATTTCTTTGAGGCAATGTGATCCATACTTTGCAATGCTGAGGTTCTGAAAGTTCTGATTCCTCACCGAAAATGTATAGTTTCCTCCTGGCAAAATGAAAGCCACCACTATATTCACGAAATGGTTAGAACGAAGTTTTGTTATTTGGGATGAATGTCAATTAGTGTGTATTTTTATTTAAAAAAGTATACTGCATGATGCGGTAATAATTAAATGATTTGCAGTTCGCATTGAGAAGGTATCCCGAATAGTTCGAAATTGTTTTAATTCAACCGATATTATATTCATCGTCTAAACGAGGGATTGACCGAACGCTTACTACTGTAATCAGTGTCGAAATTAGTGTCTGTCTCAAAATAATAGAGACTTCTGATGTCACAAAAATAACAAGTTGTTGACACTGACATTCCTTGCCATTCATATAAGGGTGTTGCAAAATGTTACAATCCTACCCGTTAGGTAGTCATCAGTAAACATGTTTCGATGGGGAACAGAACGTCCTATTCCCTATATCTCTGCAAATTCGCATGACAACGTTATAAGTGTCGATTTGTTGGTGACGTCAGAAGTCTCTATTATTTTGAGACAAACATTAAAAATATGAATTCATGTTGTTGTATTCCAGCATGTTTCATCTCACTCCGTTCCATCCTTGTTGTTCAACTGATGGGGATCAGTAAATTGACGAATGCATTTGGACTTTTGTGTTTGTTCCAAGGAATGGCCGCATTCATCGGGAGTCCATTGGCGGGTGAGAAAATTTGCCTTCAAAAGTACACCAACCAATCCTTACGGAAAATATTATACTGGTGATTCAATTTTACTGAAGTTATAATACGTTGTAGCTACTGAAGTCCTGAATAACTTTTGTGAATACTGTCCTGAGAGGTGCGACCGTTTGGCCTTTAGAAATATATTAACATAAATGCACTTTGCGACATCATGTATCCGTCAAGGTTTCGTATGACCTCACAAACTTTATTTGGGCAGCGCATTTCTATTTCTAGCTGATAAAGCGGTTAGGCTGCCTTCACAAAAGTTGTTCTAGGTCAACATCTCAGAATTGCAACGGAATTCAACAGCCCAGTTTTTGCCGTAAGGACCGTGCGTGTATGATGTCATTGACATCTAATTATCATAAGCAGAACATACTTTAATCATTTTTGTTCACAATCAGGGATTTTTAAAGAAACAACGCATAAGTATAATCTTTCCTTTCACGCTGCTGGAGCATTCATCCTCATCGCTGGTATTCTCTGCTATCCCATCAACCTAATCAACGCTTGGGAGAAGAAGCGCACACAAGAGAAGGAACTTATCCTAGTTCAAGTCCTTTAAAAAATTCGAACAACCATCCAAATTACATGTCTACTTTGTTTTCTACCGAATAATATAATAGAAAACTTAACATTTTGATTAAAAACAAAACTATTTCGTAAAACATTACTTCTATTTTATCACGCGGAAAGCTTCGACTTTTTTCTGAACTTTGTAGCACTACTGCCTTATCAACAAATACACTATAGAAGAGTTTATGGTTGAAGCAAATATCCCGGAGATGGTAGTGCGGTCTGGTCTGTACATCCGAAATCCTCCATGCACTTTAACATTACAGCAAACTTCAACCTTTAACTTCGTTCCTTTAATTTTTTCATGCTCGGTTATTTTTTAAAAATTTGCAAAAAATTCACTTTAAATTATATTTGACCCCCCTGAAAATCAAAAAAGCGCATTAAATTATTGGGTTTCTCCTGACCACAATTTTTACTAATTCCAATATTTTGCATTAAATTTTTATGCCCGCGATCTGTTAGAAGGTTTCGTATTTCTCATTCAAAAATATTTGACACGTTGAAAGATATCCGAAATCCTAATTCCTTTATACAAGTTGTTAAAGACTCGACGGTCATTCTACAGATACTTCGACTACTACTGATGAAATCTGAAGGCATACTACAATAGTTCTTCGAGTTAATTAAGGTCAGAGGGTATGGAACTGCTGACCTTAAAAGTAATGAAATAATTATTTACTTAAGCGAATCCGGACAGTAAATATTTACCCATGCTATTTTATATTTCTTTAGCTAAACATCTATTCGTGCCTAATTTTTTTTAAATAAATGTCAAAACTTTCTTGAAATCTTCAGAAAAATCAAGAATTAGCTGGATTATCATCGGCTTGGCGGCCAGGGCTGAAAAAGGACAGAATTAAGTAGTTTTTTGAACAAAAAACCGTCTTAGCAAATATATTTTCTAAATCTCACTAATGTAATTTTACCATGGATATTGACTGATCGAGTTTGGTGTTTCATTTTAATTTTGAATTGTTGATTGAATTTTTTTCAAACCCCTTCCATAAATGTCATTCCCCTGGTTACCAAATTTTTTTTTGGCCGGAATTCCCGAGCAAACAATAGAACTCGACTCGACTGACCAAATAAAAAGTCGGCGAAAGGGAAGAAGAACAGTCAAAGAATTTAGTTACTGAAAATATGAGGAAATCATTATTTGGTCATATTTGAAAGGTAGGTACGCATTAATATTCTTGTGTTATACGCAATCTAAAATATTTTTGTTTAGAGTCATATCACTGGTTCTGAATTTTGGCCATGTCTTCAGAGAACGTAGCACCACCACCAGATGGTGGTGGGTATCAAGGGGACGACGTACCTTCGGGTTCGGAGACTGCAGTCGCCATCCCTGAGGAACCAATGGCGGAAGATGAACCTTTACAAAGCAGCAGCAGTCGCAACATTGGTGAACAAAATGAAGTCCCGATTATGGTAAGAAACAGAAAGAGAGGTATTGACTTTACAACATTGCTCATCAAGATGTACATTTTTGTGGTTCCGACTAGATTGTTGGACCCAACAATGAAGAAATTTTTCCAGAGGACATCATCGTAGCTCCTGATGGAGGTTGGGGATGGGTCATGTAAGAATGTAGATTTTGTCAATCATATATTTATAACATGGATTCACAGACTAATTTTAATTCAAATTTTTTGGCAGTGTGCTTGCCGCATTTATGAGCAACTTCGTAACGGATGGAACTCTTTATTCATTTGGGACTCTTTTGATCCCTATCGCAAATAGTACTAATTGTCCTCCTAGACATGATAATTACTGCACCGAAGAGTTTGGACTCAAAGCAACAACTGCAGTATCTTGGGTCGTTGCAATGTTGGGCGGATTCGTTTTGTGCGCAGGTAAGATTGTTTTTTGTTACTTCTACTAGTTGCGACAACTAAAATTCTAATTTGCAAATTCCATATAGGGCCATTCGTTTCCATATTAGCAAATATGTTTGGATTCCGAGTTACTGCTTTCATTGGTGGTTTGACTGCATTCTTCGGTTTCTTTATGGCTTGGCTACTAAACATGGAAGGAAAGGAGAAAGGGCCAATGTTGTGGAGTCTGTACGTATTTGTTGGATTCATGGGTGGGACTGGACTTTGTTTACTCTACCTCCCGTCAATCATCACCGTCGGATATTATTTCGAAAAGAAAAGAGCCTTAGCTACCGGGATATCTTTGTGTGGCTCTGGAATTGGGACATTTGTCTATGCTCCAGTGACTGAATATATTAATAGGGAGTTCGGTTGGCCTATAACGTTGTTGGTTGAAGGTTGCATGCTACTTTGCTGCGCTGGAATTGCGATGCTCTACCGCCCAATTAAACCTGTAAAGCGTACTCCACAATATAGTCAATATGGCGAGGTGGATGCATTTCGTGAACCATTCATTCTCCTTTCGGATGAAAATATTGCCGGAGTCGAGCGTGGAGACTTCGGAAGTAATTTGGACTCAGGACCAGCCACACCAATGACTGAAGATCCAAAAGAGGACGACCTGCACCCTTCTGGGAATGATCAACCAGGAGGAGATATTGGTAGTGGTACGTTTATAAAAATGCAGACTGTCACGCTGAAAAAAGTTAACCCAAACAGTCAAAATTTTTAAAACTATCGAGTATTCATTTAGTTAGGAGCACTGCGTCAAGTGTCGTCAAGCGTGGCTTGGCACAACTTATGAAAGCGAGTATTTCCGGCGTCCGGTAATATTCAATTAGCAGACTGAAAATTAAATCAAAATCTGATGTCTTTTTTTCAAGTGGATCGATTGGTTGGGAATCAAAGTGGGTCACGCCTTGGAATCACATCAAGCCTTCGAATCAGGGGAAGCAGAATGGACGCCGCTGGACCTACAATTACACTTCTTGTGGAACCGTCATCTGAAGCAAATATTGCTCAATCTCGGATTTTCCGTGTTGCGAGCATAGACACCTTGAATAAACCTTTACATCGTCCTGACATCCTTTATAGAGGAGCTCTTCCGCGAGAGGTAAATAATTTCATAATAATTTACCTTGTTGTTAAGGACCTTGCCAGTCAACCAAATAAAATTTGACCTGATGTCACTTAATTTATTATTAATTATTGGGTGGTCCGAAAATTTTAACCGCTGCAAGCTTTGAGTAAACAATTGGCAAGGTCCTTCAAAAGAGAGAATGTACTGGTGACAAATAGCAAATACGTTTTTATGTACAATGTATAGGAATTAAGGACGGCTTCGCTTGCTTGGAAAGCCGTTCCTATCACTACTACGGAATTTGCGGAAAGCAGAATGCTTATGGCTCCTCCGCGTCGGAGGAGATGTGGAGGATGTAAATTGCCTCCATTTAAAGAAATACTGAACTTCTCACTCTTGAAATCTATGACTTTTTTGCTTTTCTCATGTTCTGGGTTCGTCTTGTTTTTGGGTTTCTTTGTACCCTTCGCTTTCATAATTGGTGAGTTGGATTAAAGTGAAATGTTATAACTAAGTGTCGAAATCGATGGCGTAATATTCCAGATCCTTTACAAAATAACTTTGGTTATATTCGCAGACATCACAATTGTTAAGACCGGAAAGAAAATTGAAGATGCAGCGAGATTGCTCTCTATCTTAGGAGCTACGGATACAGTTGGCCGTGTATTTTGTGGAATGGCGGCGGACAGAATGACACGTCGTGTTCTGCTCATCAATAATATAGCTGTCACAATACTTGGTGTGGGTACAGCACTTATTCCGCTCATCGAAAAATTCGGAATCTCCATTGCCTACGCCGTCGTTTTTGGACTCTGTCTCTGTAAGTGTCAAATATTTGTTAGAATACAGAATTAGTAGCAAAATCAGAACGGCGTTCTACACGTTACCTTTGAATCATACGTAAGGACTGACTTTGGTTCTTTTCGACGTGAACACTCATATAGTAATCTGACTTCCGGAACTACTTTTTTCAAGGTCATACACCAAAAAGTTTGCCCGCTAGAAACAGGGGCAAATACTGTGTGACGACATGAATGCGTCACACATTCCAATGACCACAGAAAGTGGCCAAATGGTTAGAGTTCTCTGGTATGACCTGTTCAGGATGTCCATAGCTATAACATATAAAAGAGTCCAAAAAACTATCGAAAAACCCACTTTTTGTGATAAGAATTGTGCGGTCAGTTGGTTCTTTCCGATATACTAATTGTGATTTAATTCTAGCATGTGTTGTTGGGCTGCGATCTATTCTTGTCGTTCAACTGATGGGAATTGATAATTTGACGAATGCTTTCGGACTTTTATGTTTGTTCCAAGGAGTGGCTGCATTTTTCGGGACTCCATTGGCCGGTAAGAAATCCCTTTAGATATGTATATGAGATATAGCAACTTTTTTTGGGGAGACGATACAATAATCGTTTTTATTTTCTACCAGGTTATTTAAATGAACAAACAGGGAGTTGGGATATTCCTTTCTACGTGGCTGGAGCGTTTATATTCCTCTCTGCTGTGATGTGCTATCCTCTTAACTATATGAGTGCTTGTGAAAAGAGACGCGCCCAACAGAAGGAACTTGTCAAAGTTCAATTAGCTTGAAGAATACAAAAAAAATACTTATCCAAATTCCTTGTGTCAAATTCGCTTCTACGTTGTATTGTACTAAAAACACAGTGTAAGACATGAAATCTTGGTTAAAATAAAAAAAAATCAGTATTATTTTTACAGAAATCCATACATTTAAATTATTACGCGGATAACTCGGAATGAGCAATTTGTCATGTCAACAATTAAACCGTTCGCTCTGAATTGGTACCTACTGCAGCAGCGTTTACTTATTGAGCATATTTCAAGGGTCGTTGAAAGATTCAATTGCAACATTCAAAATCTTTCGGAAAATATACAAAATATGCAAAATATATAATTGTCACCTATCAGCTTAATCAAACTTATTTGACAAGACATTTGCCATATCAACAAATATTATTATTGTTAACTATACGTGGCAAGGCTTACCACAATACGACGGACTATTTGCGTCGATTTTAACTAATTCTAATATTTTACATGGGACATCCTTTAATTCAGTGTCAGAAAATGAAATGTATCAAATTCAATGGAATTTTCCTGGTACTTACAAATTGATTGGATCATCGGAGGCGCGCCCACAGCAATCTGAAAGTTAAGAAATGTTAAAGTCATGTACATAGTTTTTCAATCAAGGAACAATCTGAAACAGTACATTTTCTAAATTCACTGATGAAATTATTGGCATAGGTACTTGTTCCCAAGGATATTGTTCGAGCCGTTTGAGTCTGGTGAATGTTGATTTTTTATTGGAAGTTGGATAATTCCAGGGCAACTCCACGTTGTTTGTTGTTTGGCCTCAGGCCAAACGACAAACAACGTGGAGTTGCCCTGGATAATTCCAATTCCTTGAAAATCAAGTTTTCTAACTCGTTCGACAAATTGAAATGTCATTCCTTTGGTTACCATAAATTATTTGCTGTGGTCAATCGGCTGCTCTGTAAACAACACAACTTGACTTGTCAAATAATAGTCAATCGACGAAAAATGGGGAGAATTCCAAGAATTTAGTTAGCAAAATTTTCATTATTTGGTCATTGAGACGTAAGTCCAAATTAATATTGGAATAAAATTAATCCAATCACACATTAAAAATTCGTTTATTTAGGTGTTAACATCACTGGTTCTGAATTCAGGCCATGTCTTCGGAGAACGTAGCACCACCACCAGATGGTGGTGGGAATCAAGGAGATGATGTACCTTCGGGTTCGGAGACTGCAGTCGCCATCCCTGAGGAACCAATAGAAGATGAACTTTTACAAAGCAGCAGTAGTCGTTACAGTGGTGATCAACCGATTAAGGTAGGAACTAATATATTTCACATATTTATTTGAGCCGCGCTTCATGGTACATTAGAAATTAGGCATACTTCTCAGAAATGTCACAACATTGCTCAAGATATATGTTTTTGTGGTTTTGACTAGCTTGTTGGACCCCATAATGAAGAAATTTTTCCAGAGGACATCATCGTCGCCCCTGACGGAGGTTGGGGATGGGTTATGTAAGACGGGAGACATTTTGCCAACCAAATATTAAAAATTGATTAAAGGATTAATTTATTTAATTCCAATTCTGTTAGTGTGTTTGCCGCATTTGTGAGCAACTTCGTCACGGACGGAACTCTATATTCATTTGGGGCTCTTTTGGACCCAATTGCAAATAGTACGAATTGTCCTCCTAGAAATGATAATATCTGCCCTGAAGAGGTGGGACTCCAGGCAACAGCTGCAGTGTCTTGGGTTAGTGGAATGTTGGCTGGATTCGTCTTGTTCGCAGGTAAGATCGATTTCTCCTAAACTCTAACAAAAACCTAAAATTATAATTTGATGAATTCGCTCAGGTCCATTCGTATCCGTATTATCAAACATGTTTGGATTCCGAGTCACTGCCATGATTGGTGGTTTGACTGCATTTTTCGGTTTCTTTATGGCTTGGTTACTAAACAAAGATGTTAAAAAGAACGGGCCAATGTTGTGGAGTCTGTACGTATTTGTTGGATTCCTTGGTGGAACTGGGATTTCCTTACTTTATCTCCCCGCAATCATCACCGTCGGATATTATTTCGAAAGGAGAAGAGCCTTAGCTACTGGGATATCATTGGCTGGATCTGGAATTGGGACATTTGTCTATGCACCAGTTGCCGAAATTATTACGAAGAATTGGGGTTGGCCTGTAACATTGTTGGTTGAAGGATGTTTGCTTTTTGGCTGCGTTGGTATCGCGATGCTCTACCGCCCAATTAAACCCGTGCAGCACACTAGTCCACCTGGCGAGGCGGAGCCAATTCATGAAACATTCATGCTTCTTCCACATGAAAATGGTTCCGGAGTCGAGCATGGAGATTTTGAAAGTCATTTCGACTCGGGACAAGACACACCAAAGACAGAAAATCCAAAAGAGGGCGACCAACATCATAATATGGGAGATGATCAGCCAGCGGGGGATAGTCGTGGTAAGTTAATAAAAACTAATAAAAGACACACACTACCATACCATACGTAGAGATAAACTTACGAGGGGAACGTCAGGGTGGATATGTTTAGAAAAATTTGGAATTCTTACCTGTGAATCCTGGTACGGTGAGAATTCTGGAATGATTTGTCATTCGTCGCACATTTCAGGTTTAGGTCACCAGTTGACCTGGATTTGAATTTTGAATGTCTTGTGCTAAGAGTATCGACTATCATAGAGAGGTCAATTCGTAGTCCCTAGTTACGCTTCTAGTTGAATTGGAGAATTAATTGAATTAATTTTAATTTTGTCCAACTCAACGGATTAATAATTTCCTTTCGGCGTCGAACCCGCGATTATTCTGAAGGTAAGCAGACATGCACATGCACATGCATTTCTTTACTCCCGCCTTTGGAAATTGAACGCCAGCGCATCCTAGCGAAACTCTCCGGAACCAGGAGTTGACCTTGTTTGGTCTGGTGTCAACAAAAATGTCCTCTCTATGAAAGGAGCTAGATTCTATACTCTTAGGTCTTGTGTGTTTCTGTGTTGGGCCGGTACGTCTGCCTGTTCCGTTCGTTCATTCAACCTGTGGGAAGAGAGCGGGCGGGGAGAGGAAAAGTGGGACGAGGCATAGGACGACCATGTCATTCACACATGCACAAAGATACATCCAAAAATTCAATCCGAGTCAATTTCTGACCTGAATCTGAAATGTGCTACGAATGACAAATCATTCAAGATTTCTCATCGTATCAGAATTCACTGGCAAGAATTCCAGATTTTCCTAAAAACATCCGCCCTGACGTTCCCGTCGTTAGAGATGTGGAAACAGGTCTTGCCCTCTTGCCCGTAATAAACCGTAAAATTATTTTACGAGAAATTCAAATTTTACATACATTTGTGTGAATCAAAATGTCATGTTTTGTTTAAAGTGTTTGGAGATCCAAGTGGATCGCATATTGGAATCAGATCAAGTCTGCGAATCAGGGGAAGCAGAATGAACGCTACTGGACCTGCAATTACACTTTTGGTGAATCCGTCCGAACAGATGGACGCTCCTCGGATTTATCGTGTTGCGAGCTTAAACACGTTGAATAAACCTTTACATCGTCCTGACATCTTTTATAAAGGAATTGTTCAGCAAGAGGTAAATTATTTCGTCCGTACGGATTATATTTGGTTTACCTTGTTAAGGACCTTGTCACTTAACCAACAAAAAATTGATTAGATGCCACGTAATTTCTGAATTCAGATTTTTTTCTGAACTCGATAATGGGTTGTCCTAACATTTTAACCCCTGTGAGCTTTGGCTCCAAAATTGGCAAGATCCTAAAATATGGACGATTGGTTGGTAACAAATTGAAAATACGATTTTATGTGCAGATTTTGAGGACAGCATCACTAGAATGGAAAGCCGTTCCTATTAGCGCTGCGCAAAGCAGAATGAACGTGGCTCCTCCACCTGAGAAGAAATGTTGCAATATTAAAATTCCGGAATTTAAAGAAATATTGGACTTCTCACTCTTGAAATCCCTGACTTTTTTGCTTTTCACATGTTCCGGGTTCGTCTTGTTTTTGGGATTTTTTGTACCTTTCTCTTACATAATTGGTGAGTTGGATTAGAGCGGAATGTTGTAGGTAAGTCATAAAATCGTTAGCATAAAATTCGAGATTATCGGCAAATTCGTTTTGGTTATATTCGCAGAGATTACGGTAAAAAAGACCGACAGGAAGAGAGAAATTGCAAACATCTTGCTCGCTATTTTCGGTGTTACGGATACAATTGGGCGTGTGATTTGTGGACTCATTGCGGACAAAATGTCCCATCATGTTCTGCTCATCAATAATGTAGCTGTGACAATACTTGGTGTGGGTACAGGCGTTCTTCCACTCATCACGGATTTCGAACTCTCCATTGTCTACTCCGTCATTTTTGGATTCTGTATCGGTAAGTGCCAGCATATTTACTGAAATACGATGTGGCTGAAACAGAGCGGCACTAAAGGTGTTCAATGAAAGATGTGGTTCTACAAGAAGTGGATCCTCATATAAGTGAAGAACACCCTAACATTCCTTACATGCAAAAGACTGTTGTATTTAGCTGCATTTAACATACATTGTAGCTAAATACCTCCTGAACAACTCTTATGAAGGTTATACTCGAAAAAGCTCTACGGTTTCGACGCTAGAAACTGGGCTGATGCATTTCGTCACGTCATGAACGCACCACACGTTCATATGACCTCACAAAGTGCATTTAACCCATGTTACCGGCCAGAAGATTAGATTTCTCGGGTAGAACTTTCACAAAAATCGTTCGGGATGTCAAGGGTTACAACATATTGGAAATGCGGCCAAATCTACCTATATTCTACAATAATTGTATTGACAATGATATAAAATTGCAGCATGCGTTGTCGGACTGCGATCTATTGTTGTTGTTCAGCTGATGGGAATCCATAACTTGACGAATGCTTTTGGACTTTTGTGTTTGTTCCAAGGAACGGCTGCATTTTTGGGGACTCCATTAGCTGGTAAGAAAGTTATTCATCTATCTGATGTTCTAAGGTCAATTACAATAATCATTTTTATTTTCTTCTAGGATATTTGAATCAAGTAACGGGGAATTTTGATCTTTCTTTTTACGTGGCTGGAGGGTTTATGCTCCTCTCTGCTGTGATGTGTTATCCTCTTAATAAAATGAGCGCGTGGGAGAAAAGACGCACTAAAGAGAAGGAAGTTATCAAAGTTCAATTAGCTTGAAGAATTCAGAAAACGGTCCAAATTCGTCGTGTCAGATTCCTTTCTTCATTATATTTTGCAAATAAAATTGTATATTACACATAATTTTGGTTAAAATACCAGCGTAATAAAAAAAATTATATATATATATTATTGCCAAACGTCTTTCGTCAATTGGTTAAAATCTATTTTATTATCCGGTTGAAGTAGAAGTAATAAATTTTGTATATGTAATAATTATAACAGAGTTCTGGACAGCGCCAGCCCTGGAATGGAATTCCATGAGTTGAAGATCTTGCTTGAATTAATGATCGGTCAAATTTTGCTTCCACGTTTCATAACGTTTTTCAAACTAACGAGGGGCTGAAAATTAACCGATTCGGCCACCAAAATTCATGGCGGTTGCTAGTGTGGCTAAACTTATTAAGCCGAATCACTTTTCTGCGACGGCTACGTTACGGCCACAAAAATATGAAAAGTTTTTTGAAAAAAATGAAAAGAGTCTTTGTTCTCAAAATTTTTGCATGGGAAATCGTATGGAACTTTCCCAAAAATCTTATATCAAGACCCAAAATTTCAAAAATTTAAAAAGAAATATTTTTCAGAAAACCGTTGGCATCTGTAAAATGATAAATTATAACTTTGTTTGAAGAACTCATAACTTTGCATAATTGGATGTATTTTGCGCCAGAAATCAATACTTCGTGTTGTAATATTTAATCGTAATTAATTTCTGGCGAAAATACATACAAATATGCAAAATTGTGAGTTATTTCATCTGATTTATCATTTTACAGACTTCAACGGTTTTCTGAAATTTTTTTAGACCTTTGAAGAAAATTGGAGTCTTCAGATCAGATTCTTGGGAAAATTCCATATGATTTTCATTCTAAAATTTTGAGAACAAAGACTCTTTGCACTTTTAAAAAAAACTGAAATGATACGATAAGGGCAAACAAGAGAGGATGAAGAGTTTGTCATATTTACTTAGTCTACCATTACGAAATTACGATTAAGTGAGTCTATAGGAACAGTCTCCAAGATCGTGGAGTGTGGGTTAGTACTTAATGAATGTAGAACATAGGGGGGATATCCTCTGTACATTGTCTTGAGTGTGTCCTTCCGTCGTACGTCCCACTGGCTTGACCTCGACCTTTAAAGAAAGAGTTGATAAAAGTTTGTAAACAAACGCAATGAGACAATTAACTTTAAAATTCCAAAGAAATGACAAACCAGGTGACCAGGCTCTCGCTGACAAATTAAAAGTATTCGACAGTGAGGACAGCTGTGGCGATAAATATCGTATCTGTGATTCCGACATATAGATGAAAAAAATGGCTACCCGCCCTTTGACCGCGCGGAAGAAAGAACAAAAAGGTGTCAAAATTCATGTTCGCCATTGCCATTGTCGGGTTCAGGCTTAAATAGAAAGGGAAGATTCCAGGAACTATATGTTCAAAGTCACTACTAAACCAATCATGACTAGTATCTTTCCAGACCATCTCGTTCCATAAATTCCCGGGTCTTGGCCTTGAGTGCACTGGAATATTTTCGATCAATGATGACAACACTATTCATAAAATAAACCGGGGTGTGAATATACTTCTATTATGTAGAATAATTCCACGACGATGCCAAAGTGTAGGGTTATGGTTATGATACAAAATTCTATCGCTTGCTCCCATATCATATCTCAAAATCAATCAGGGACTGAAGAATGATCATCAACACATTTGCAGTCAAGTGAAACAAAATATGGAGAGTGAAACGCGTATCTATACTAGTATGTTTCGTTTCGAATTCGGTTTCGTCGAAGTCACAAAGTAAGTCTCGCTGAATCGAATTTCTTCGTAGGGTAGGAAACACCACAAAATGTAATTGTAAGTGAAAACGTTGAGATATTTTTATATAATTCGTTGACAACATTTTAAGACTTTTGTGTTGAGACAAAGAAATATTAGAATTACACGTGCAAAATTTTTGAAGTAATCGCGACTTGACTCTAACTAAACTAGAAAGTTTAGTTAGAAATATTTTGATACCATTTTAAAGTCTTTGTGCTGAAACAAAGAAATATCAGAGCTCCTCCAGCAATATCGTGGAACAAATTGGACTAGAAGCTCACGTTGTTCAATCCGAGACGGTGTATTTTCTGTACATTGGTAGGAATCGAACCATTCAAATATCGATACTCCGCTGGTGACCAAATCAAGCAATGTTGCTTTGCCAACCAATGCGATACGAGCACTGATTAATCATAAATAAATATTTTCAAAAAACGCAGAGCACGGAAAAATCTGAGAAATTAACTGAAGAAAAACAATTCCTACGTGAGAAGACTGTACCGCGGGTAGAGCACTTGAAAATTAATTTTGGAACAAATTCTCTCCTATTTAATTTACAGAATCAAATATTTGAACATCTCTGATTGTGAGTTCTGGTCATGCCGTCGGAGTCGGAAAGCGTGAATCCTACTGAAGGGCCTGGGAATGAAGGGGACGACGAATCTTCCGAATCTTCAGTTACGATTCCTGAGATGGCAAATACGCCAGATGATTTGAATTTACAAGGAACCATTGTTGAAGTTGTTGACGTGCCTATTAAGGTACAAAATAAAAAAAAACAATCTGACTGTACCTTTCGAAAAAAAAGTACAGCATTTTTCAAAATGAATATTTTTATCGTTCTGACTAGATTGTTGGACCCAACAATGAAGAAATCCTTCCAGAGGACATCATCGTGGCCCCTGACGGAGGTTGGGGATGGGTTATGTAAGAGTGCTTAATTAACAATGTATTCTTATATAATTATAATTAATTAATATAAAATTTCATTTTCAACAGAGTATTTGCATCATTTATGAGCAACCTGATCGCGGATGGGACTCTATTTTCATTTGGAGTTCTTATGGACCCAATCGCAACTAGTACCAAGAAGAACGGGACGGAACTGCTCAAAGTGAAGACTCAAGTAGCTTGGGTGGGTGGAATGTTGGGTGGATTTCAGTTGTGTGCAGGTAAGTGACCTCTGTGACCTTCATCCTTCATTGTTTTCTTCGAATCAGCTGTGTACTTTTTTTGTTACTAAATTCCTGCAGGACCATTTGTTTCCTCATTGGCAAACATATTTGGATTCCGAATCACTGCAATCGCTGGAAGTATCACTTCGTTTTTTGGTTTTCTAATGGGTTGGGCTCTTAATCAAGATGTTGAGAAGAATGGACCAAATTTGGACAGTTTGTTCGGTTTTGTTGGATTCATCGGTGGAGTTGGATTCTGTCTGATCTACCTTCCCACAGTCATTACAGTCGGATATTATTTTGAAAAGAAGAGAGCTTTAGCTACTTGTATAGCTTTGTGTGGCTCTGGCATGGGCACATTTGTCTACGCTCCATTGGTCAACTTTCTTCTCGAAGAGTTGGGCTGGGCTCAGACAATTTTAGTCGAAGGATGTTTGCTTCTGAGCTGCGCTTTTTTTGCAGCATTGTACCGCCCGCTTAAAGCTGTAAGACAAACTTTGCCAGCTGACAGGAAGGGATCAATCGGTGAATCTTTCATTGCTTTACCTACGGAAGATACCGCTGGGATAACTAAGGTTGACCCTGGAGAGTCTGGAATCAATAAGGACTCAATTCCAGCGACGTCAGTCGTAGATGTTCCAAAAGAGGGTGCCCAGGGCCAAACTGGAGATGATCAACCAGATCCACCAACGAATGTTCCGGGTAGGTAATTTAAACCGCACTTTTTTCAATTCAACATTTTACTCATTTCTGCCATATTTTATTTGTAGTCAATCAATTGAGTGTCGGCGGTTCCGAATCAAATCTTGGAGCCGCGTCTAGTATGAAAATGAGCAGAAGGAGTGTATTAAGCACTACTGGAACAAACATTACACTTTTAGTGGATCCGTCCGGAATAAATGTTGATGACGTTCGGGTCTTTCGAGTTTCGAGTATAGATACTTTGAATAAACCTTTACATCGTCCTCACATCTTTCATGGCGGGTCCATTCGACGTGATAATTCGGTAAATAATTATAATACTGTTGGTTTACCTGGTAAATGATCTCGCTGATGCTAGGGCCTTCTACTTTTTTCTTTTATATTCGAGAAATCACCGACCGCTTCGAGTGATGTCAAAAATTGGCGAGGTCCTTTCAATTAATGCATTAATACATAGGCTGTTGGCAAAATTGAATACGTTTGTGTGTAAAGACAGAAAGGATGCCGTCAATAGAATGGGAAGCCGTTCCTGTGAGTGCTTCGATAAGCGGTGTACTAATGGCTCCCCCACCCAAGAAGACTTGGTGCAAATTTTTTACATTTACATTCCCGATTCTACGAAAAATGCTGGACTTCTCACTCTTGAAATCCTTGACTTTTGTCCTTTTGTCATGTTCTGGTTTCCTCACCTTTTTGGGATACTATGTGCCCTACGCTTTTATAGGTGGTAAGTTTTTAAACCATGAATTGCTCTTTGATTTTAATGAAGATTTACATTACGGCCACAAAATTTTCAATGTTTTGCGTAATGTTTTAGGATATCTACAAAATTAAAACATTTCTATTCACAGCGATCATGATGGAAATCACCAAAGGGACTTCAAGTCATGCAGCGATCTTGCTTAGTGTTATCGGTGCTTCGAATACAGTTGGACGTGTGATGTGTGGACTCATTGCCAACAAAATGTCAAGTCATCTTCTGCTTATCAATAATTTAGCTTTGACGGTAGCTGGCGTGAGTACAGGGCTTGTTCCATTCTTCAATTCATACCCAATCTTCATCGTCTACGCATGTGTGTACGGAATCTCACTTGGTAAGAGCCAGAATTTGTATATGAATACTGCATCACCGAATCAGAAGAAATTAAGAAAATGGGAGGATATGGTATTTAAGTAATGACGTTAATTGGAATTCCAGCGTGTTTCGGTTCACTGCGATCTAGTCTTGTTGTTCAATTGATGGGAATCAAGAAATTGACGAATGCTTATGGACTTTTATGTTTGTTCCAAGGAACGGCTGCAATTATGGGGGGTCCCTTGGCTGGTGAGAAATTAAATTTCACTAACTTAGCATAGTATTTAGGGTCGTGGCGCAACTGACATTTAATTATTCCTTTTCAGGATATTTGAAAGAAATGACGATGGGTTATAATGCTTCCTTTCACGTGGCTGGATTGTTTATGCTCCTCTCTGGTGTGATCTGCTATCCTCTTAACCATATCAATCGTTGGGAGAAAAATCGAACACGAGAGAAAGAAATTGTCAAAGTTCAAGTCTTATGAGAAATTCGAATCCATCGAAATGTTTAATCTAAAATTCGATTTTGCTTTGAAATGTAAGCATGCTAATTGTGGTTAGAATAAAGAAAACAATACAATTTTGCCAAATTCAGCTCTTTTTTTGTGTAATTCATTACCACCCGAGAAATATTCAATCTTAGAAATATAAATACTGATACCGGAATTCGACCGTGTCAAATATCGGTACCCATTAATGGTGACAAAATCGTACTGACAATGTTGCTGTGTCAACCAGCACAATTCGACTACCAACCGGAAAAAATAATATGGCGGAAATTTAATTGAGAATATTTGAAAAATAGTTTTTATGTATTGGATTGCTTGAAAATCTCTCCTATTAATTTTTAATAAATTTAAGCCAAACATTTGTAACATAGTTTTAGTGTTAACATCTTGGATTTGAGTTCTGATCATGTCTTCTGAAAATCTGGAAGTACCTGAAGGTGGTGGGAACCAAGGTGACGAATCTCCCGAGTCTGCCACAGATATTCCGAAGAGACCAATATCCACAGAAGATTTGAATTTAGAAAGCGGTACTGGTCGCTTCAATGATGAAGATGACGTCCAGATTAAGGTAAAAAATTGACTGCAAATAAGGTCAAGGGTTACCTTTAAAAAAGTACAGCTTTGTTCAAAATCAATACTGTTAATTTGATATTGCATTTTTAGATTGTTGGACCTAACAATGAAGAAATTCTACCGGAGGACATCGTCGTGGCCCCTGACGGAGGATGGGGATGGGTTGTGTAAGAAGGCCTAAATTATTAATATATTTTTAAATAATTAATTGATATAAAAAATCAATTTTGACAGAGTATTTGCATCATTTATGAGCAACCTGATTGTGGATGGGACTCTTTTCTCATTTGGGGTTCTTATGGACCCAATCGCAACTAGCATAAAGAAGAACGGGACGGAACTGCTCGAAGCGAAAACTCAAGTAGCTTTGGTGGGCAGCTTATTGGCTGGATTGGAGTTGTCTGCTGGTAAGACATCTCTGAGTTTAATTAATAATATTCTTAATTAAGTGAATTAATTAAATAAGGTATATTTATTCCTTAAGGTTACGGTATGATTTTTTAGAAAGGTTTTGCACCATTGCCACAATTTTTAATCACTAGATCCAGGTGGTCATTGAAAATTGCAGTGATAACGCATAGAATGCTGGTTAAATATACGAGTGTGCATTTTCTTTTCACTACAGGGCCGTTTGTTTCCTCATTGTCAAACATATTTGGATTCCGAATCACTGCAATCGCTGGAAGTATCACTGCATTTTTTGGTTTTGTGATGGGTTGGGCTCTTAACCAAGAAGGTGACACGAAGGGGCCACATTTCAACACTCTGCTCGGGTTTGTTGGGGTCATCGGTGGAATTGGGTTCAGTTTAATCTACCTCCCCACAATCATAACAGTCGGGTATTATTTTGAAAAGAAGAGAGCCTTAGCTACTGGTATAGCTTTGTGTGGATCTGGCATTGGGACATTTGTCTACTCTCCATTGGTCAACTTTCTTCTTGAAAATTTAAAATGGCCTAAGACACTGTTGGTTGAAGCATGTTTGCTTCTGTGCTGCGGATTCCTTGCAACACTCTACCGCCCACTTAAACCCGGGAGTCAAGCTCTACCAGTATCGATATCAATTCGTGAAACATCTATTCCGGAAGACACTGCTGAGATAGCCGAGATCGAGAAGGGACGCTCCGGTATTATTTGGGAGTCAGGACAGGCCATGTCAGAAACAGATGTTCCAAACGAGGGTGCTGGTGCTGAGGACATCACTGGAGATGATCAACCGGATTCGGATATGGATGTTCGGGGTAAGTTGATAAAAATATATGTATATACTAATCAATTCAACATTTTAATTAATTCTGCTGTATTCTATTTTTAGTCGAGCGATTGCGTGTCAATAGCGCCATCAGCAGCGGCGGGTCTGAATTCTCTGAATCGAATCTTGGAGCCACGTCTAATATGAGAATGAGCAGAAGAAGCATATTTAGTACTACTGGAGGAAACGTTACACTTTTGGTGAATCCGTCCATGCCGAATATTGCCCAATCTCGGATTTTTCGTGTTGCGAGTTTAGATACATTGAATAACCCGTTACATCGTCCAGACATATTTTATATTGGATCAACTCGAGAGGATACTTCGGTAAATGAATAAAATATTAAAATCATGGACTCAAGAATTGGCAAGGTGAAATATTTAAAGACGTTTTATTTGTAAAGGTAGAAAGGATGCCATCATTAGAATGGGAAGCCGTTCCTGTGAGTGTTGCGGAAAGTGGTGCGCTTGTGTCTCCTCCCCCCAAGAAGTCTTGGTGCAAATGTTGTACATTTACATTCCCAATTCTCCGGAAAATGTTGGACTTTTCACTCTTGAAATCTGTGACTTTTGTCCTTTTGTCATGTTCCGGTTTCATCTCCTTTTTGGGATTCTTTGTGCCCTACGCTTTCGTCGGAGGTAAGTTCAGTTAAGTTATCTTTGAAAAGAATACCTGCCGCAACAATTGAGCTTCTAGATTTGGATGCGCTTTTTATAAATTGTGGCCCTTGACCTCCTGAACAACTTTTGTGAAGATACTACTCCGTACAGTCTAACCGTTTGGGCTCCTAAAATACATGTACCAAATATACTTTTCGAGTTGACGCATTTATATGAAATGTGGATTTCTGAAGGTCAACCTTTCCAACTTTTCGTGGTACCTTCACACAAACAACTTGTCAAAGATTCAACCAAATCTACCACAGTTTTATTTGAGTTAGAAAGTGAAACCCGCCCGAAAAATTACGAAATATTCCCGCAACAAACTAAATCCTTTATATTCACAGCAATCATGAGAGAAAAAGTCAATAGAACTACCAGTAGTGATGCAACGATCTTGATTGCTGTTATCGGAATTTCGAATACAATTGGGCGTGTGATTTGTGGACTCATTGCGGACAAAGTCTCAAGTCATATTCTGCTTATCAATAATTTAGCTGTGTCTGTAGCTGGCATCAGTTCAATAATTGTTCCGTTCCTCGATTCATACCCAATCTTCATCATCTATGCATGTGTGTACGGACTCTCAATAGGTAGGTTTCAAAGAAAATACTTCGAGGCATTCTTAATAAAATTAATGGCAACATGTTTGATATTTCAGCATTCTTTATTTCACTCCGATCTATACTTGTTGTTCAACTGATGGGAGTCAAGAAATTGACGAATGCTTTCGGACTGTTATGTTTGTTCCAAGGAGCGGCCGCAATTATGGGGAGTCCATTGGCAGGTGAGAAGATTACATAGTTTCTATTCAGACTCGAAATTTTTAACAACCTTACTATAAATTATATTTAATTATGATTATTCTTTCAGGGTATTTGAAACAAATTACGAAGGAATATGATGCTTCCTTTTTTGCGGCTGGATCATTCATGCTAGTCTCTGGTGTGATTTGCTATCCTCTTAACCATATCAACCGTTGGGAGAAAAATCGAAGACGAGAGAAAGAACTTGTCAAAGTTCAAGTATGAGAAATTCATAATAAACAAAACACTTAATTATAAAATTGGTGTTGGCTCTGGAATACACATGCCAAAAATACAGCATCATATGCGACAAAGGTTAAAATAAAATGAAAATTAATTTTTTGCCAAAATTTCATCGCCCTGTCCCTAAAACGTTTTATTTTATTCATTCCATCAAATCAACCATTTATTATTTATATGATACAATTAATCAACAAATTCATGTGTGACAAATTATTTCCATTCCACATTAAAACTCACATTTTTTGCAACCGCATACACCAACAAAGGGAATGCAACCAAGACCAAATTTCCAATTGCTTTTAAATTAGTCGTAAAGAACTTGACACTTGTTTCCTTTTCAGTCAATTGAAAAGCAAATTGCATAGCAAATTCCTGACAGCTCTTCGTTGATGAATTATAATCACCTTCACTCAATGCTTCATAGATTATCTCAGCCAATGCCGGGTTCCTTTGACACTCAAAGTGTACAATCCCAACAACTCCATAATTAAAGAACGGAACATAAAAGTTTTTATCGGAACCATACCATTTGTCATGGATTCTTGAATGGTTTTGTGGTCGAATTCGTTCGCATGAAATTACATTCCCAGTTTTAAAAATTTCATAAGTCAAAGAACCAACACGGACGTACAAATGCCCAAGATCAGCGCTCTTCTTTGAACAATAAATTGCGACGGTTGGAAATTCATTCCTGTTCAATAAGACCCATTGAACGTACATGATATGTAAGTATTTGAGGAAAACTGATAAAAATGTCAATCCATAACCGATAACCATGAATTGTTTGTGGAACAAACTTTGAAACGTCAAGGAAGCCAAGAGCATGGACCATCCGGTGAATTCATCAATTTCTGGTTATTTATACAGAAATTGAACGACGAAATTGTGGATGTAGAATAAGGCTGTGTGGATTAGGATTATATCCAGTCCGTCCGTGTTTAATATGGCATAGATGAGTTCGACGTTTTGGGTCATGACCTCAACAATCAGTTGAATCATGGCAGAAGTATCTTTCAGTCTTAATTTATATTTCCGAATACCTTCGATGAGTTTGCAGATAAGTAAACCACACAGGAGCCAAATTACACACGGTGACCACGGGTTGTCGTTGTCATTGTTGTAAGAGGAAATAGCGGTTATTGTGTAGGCAGAAATTCTCAAAAGGATGTTGAAATATTTGTAGATATTATCCAGAAAATTCACGATGTCACTCTTTGAAAATGTGTCAAATTTCCTTGACAAATTAGCCCTAGACTTAAGTGGAATTGGACGGATTGTCTTTGCGGACTCCATATTTCAATGCGTAATTTACTGAAATAAAGTTCACCACAAATGTTTGCGAAACTAAATGAGAAACTAAATGCAAAATGAAGAGCTACTTCTATAATACTTGAATGATTCATATTTTGATAAACGATATCAAAAATAAACTTCCGTTTTATCACAAGTATTTGATCCGCAATTACTAATGTGTTGTGGACAATCCATACTTTGGTACGTCCTGAGAAAAAAACGGTCGCAATCTCTTCCAGCGTCCGGTGCCGTCATTCTAACTGTATTTTGTGGACATATTGGTAGTAATTTATAAGGGAAATTGAGTTCATTCCATCCGTGTTTACAAAAACCTGACGATATTGTAGAATTATCAATACAAATAATTTCATCAATCAACTGAGTCATATTATGAATTATGTCATGTTTGTCCAAACGAGTAAATGTCGAATTAGCTGTCGCTCTCGCTGGACGGCCGCATCGAAATTACATTTCCGCTTATATGCTGCCATCCCGGTCAAGGTTATATTTTTGCAGCGTTAAAAAGATGTACCACCCCTAATTTCTTGTTCATAGAACTCGTTAGAAGGATTCATACGCGGTAGATTCTAATTTGCATATCCGCTAGTACTAGTAAGTGGAGGACGACGACCTCAATTCTGATTTAGAGTCCAGGCTCCCTAGAAATCATCATATTCAAGGTCGTAAATAATATTCTAGAGATTAAATGAATTTTTACGAATATTTGCTGTGGCAAGCATAAGGACGATTTCTCGAGGAATATCTCGAGCGAGATGCTTGACGAAACGGTGCAATGATTGGGCAATAAATTTAAAGACCAGGAGATTGTACCCCACGTATTAATCCTTGTCATTAGAAGATGCATTAGGTTCCCTCAAAAAGGTATGTCGGATGATATATCACTGGCCACATTCCCATAGTACTATACCAGGTATTCTCGGGTTTCTCTATGCACAGGGTGGTTCATAAGTCGGTACATTCCATAGCTCATTCAAGAGAGCTGTTCTTCTACTCTATGCTCTAATCGATTCGTAGCATAATTCGTCAGATTGATCTAAAAAAATAGTGAGCTACACATTATATGTGTACAGACTTTTACGTAAAATATCTATTTGTGATAACATTCATGTCTTGGGCATCAATTTTCAGTTGAAGGTAAAGTTTGTGATAAGTGACAGGTGAATCGGTTGTTATGAACCACACTGCAAGCATCGACTCGTTGTGGAAATGTCGGTTTGAATCCGGAATAACTTTCGGACATATCTCCTCAAATATTTTTGGCTGTCCGTCGCTCCGTCCACTCCGGTATAAGACGTACGTGGCCCGAGCAGCGTGGAGATCTAGGAAGATATTTTTATGAGTCTTGTTCCCGACCGAATAAAAAAGTGCAGTCGGTGAAGAAGGGGAGAAATTCAGGAAACCCGGAATTGGAGTTTTTACGGTTTGTATTTTTTACTCGTACGACGACGACGGAGATGGAGACGGAGACCACACCGCGAGAAGATTCCACAGAAATTTCGGAAGGGGAGATCTTCGGTTGAGTGACAGGCTGGTCGTTTCCAAATTCCAAATTCCGAATTCCCCGGTGATGGCTAACTTCACTGTCATGGTCATGGTCAGACAGACAGGCAGAATCGGAAAGTACTTCTTTGGACAGATCAAATGCTAAGAACATACAGTTTTGAAAAAAATGTATCTGTTACCGATAAAACCCAAAATCAGGTAAAACTAGTTTATACCAGGAAATCCTTACCTCCAATTTTTAATTTCGATTTCGATCTTAAAATATCGAGCTGAAACCGAACCCCTGGGTCTTCTTCTAATAACCCCAGGACTCTTTGAAGTGTTTTTGGCAGGTGAAATGAAAATGTCAATGTCAAAGACCGGAATTCTTAGGAATTTCTCGTAAATATCAAAATTACGTGAATTGTTTGCTTTCTAATGAAAATCCTAGCGGAGGTGGATGAGCATCGAAAAATAACCGCAGAGAGGACTTCTATTTTCGAGAAATAATTAAAAGACAAAAAGCTGAGACGTCATTCCTTATATCCCAAGTATTCCCAGTACGGAATTTCCCAAATATTGTGGTATTGGTATTATTAGATGAATTCCTTGGAAAATTCTAGTGTAAATGAAACCGTCCTGTTATTATTACCAGGTGCGTCGATACGTGGGTCGACCATGACCAGGACCGATAATTGTACGTCCACAATACAGAAGACTACCAGCAGAGTTCAGTACAAGTATTTTCAGACATAGGCCATGGAGTAGGGGAGATGATTTCGATATTATGAAGTGAATTCATCTATATCATTTGAGAGAGTTCTGGAGAAAGTCTCATCGTAATAAATCATTCGTGTAGAACAGATGACTTATGAGGAGTATTTCTTCCCATGTAGTAACTAGACGAACATCTTACAATCTACAAAACTACCACTCCACTACCCAAATATTGCATTTCAAAATGACGATATTCCAGAAATGATAGGGTGGTGCCAAATTAAATCGAAGACCGAAAATCAGGTGATCCGGTGATCCATGAAAAATAAAATGAAAAATAACAAAAGCCCGTTGAAATATTTCATGGTGATTCGAAAAAGGCTTTTCTCTATTAAAGTTTTTCTAGAAACGGTTATATTGCCAAGTCCAAATGGAAATCAACCCAATCTCTCCGGAAATAATCAATGTCTGTACAAAAGTCAATTAATGTTCCTAATATTCGATTTCCTTCCACCACCCTACACAACGTTAATATTTGTCATCCAAGCCAAAGTCCACAGCCAGCCGCAGCGGCATATTGTGGAAGTACAGTACTGATATAGTATAAGACTTCACAGCGGAGTTTTGTCGTGTCTCGAAGAAAACGACGATGGAAAAAACTAATTTGAAAATACTTAGAGAGAGTAATACGTCTTCTTCACTTTCTGCCGAGTGTCCCGGGTAGCTTACACGCAATGCCGTGCAATATTACCCGGGTAACTTCAACAAGAACAGTCAGAGTCAACTTTTCCATTCTTTCGCTTTCCTTCCTTCCTTTCCCACTTCATTTATTAATTAGCTCGCACAAAGTACGGCAAGTCACGTTACTTACAAAGATTTCTTCATAATTTAGAAGAAAATTAATTGAATAGGTATAATTAGGTTGGTCATCTCAATTGAAGTATCTCCGGAGTGTAAAACAATCAGTGACCCCTGTAAAGATTTTTTTATTTTTAATTTAAGAATATTGAACCCTTTGAAAGATATCCGAAAGTCTGGAAATTAGTTGGTTAATTTAGAAGACTACTCATGCGAGATCATCAAGTCAGACCAAGCTGAAAATTTGTCCGACCCTTCGAAATGGAAACTCCGCGTCTTTGATGAGATTCGTTTGACACGACAAGATTTGATCCGAATTTGGTGCAGTGCAGTGGAGATGAGTTTTGATTGCAATAATATTAAGTCAACCGTATCGAACTTACGATACAGCCATCCAAATAGTGTAGGATTTATTAGATATCATGTTCTCTCATCCAAGTGCGATTCCAGATTTACGATATAGCACCATTCAAATTTTATAGCTTGTTTTATCGTTCGCGAATTTCGGATTAATACTCCGATTCACATGTGGCGGCGAGAAGCCAAATCTGGCTGCCACTTGTATTTTCATTCCATTCCCATTTTCAAAAGATGTGAAATCGTAAAAAAAAGTTGTATTCGTATTTTCAGCGCCATTCGGATTAAATTCGCCACCTCGGAACCCAAAAGTACTAGAAATTGAGGAATAAAATGGTACTACTAGGGGTACCTCCCTAAACCTTCCCTGCGAATTGTAATTTGGATTTGCAAAATGCGTACGGTACTATTTTTTTGCAACACCCTCGAATAATAGCAAATGTAAAATATTATGAAACACCCTTCGTTTATACAACTTATGAGTTTAAAAACTTTTGTCAACTCATCTCCCTTTCTTCCCTCAAAAGTATTTTAATGACATTTTAGTTTCAAACTAACTTAGTCCACGTTCTCCACTTTTTTTTGTAGGAAGTGAGTGAAGAAAAGCAACAAAGCAGAAATTACTCTCACGCTTTCACTAACACGGCACTTAAATCTACGACATCCTTCCCTTCTGTCAATCTGTGGAAAAGTTTTTTCCGTCCCCGACACCTTTCCTCGTCAACTTTTACACATTATGTGTGATACTACAAAATAAAATCAGACACTTCCCCACTTCTTCCCTGACGAGAATAGAATCCGAGGGGGTCTTTTTCTTGCGTAGGCTAAAATCCGGGTAACGTGTCCGGGAAATCATTTCAAGAGTCCCGGGTCCCAAATATATTCATATACCCCCGACCCTGCTACGTACGTAGGTTCAGAATTTACCTCATTTTGACGAATGCATTACTGCACTATCACCACACTACACCGTATGTCTTTTAATCATCATTAGGCATCCTCGTGGTATCCGACTCTCCTACCTTATTAGGGCACTTTACTGATTTATGGAAACGAAAGTTAGATGAAACCCTACGAAAAACTTCACAGTAAAGGAAAAGTCCCAGGACAAGATATACCAGGCCCGGGGAATCGAACCCCGTCCCAACAAGTAGCAGACGGGAACCCCGTACCACTACGCTGTCTTGGCTCAGGTAGATAAATATAGGGCAGGCAATGTAAGTTTTGACCCGGAATTAGAATCCAAACTGAAGTAATAATGGAGAGCAAGAATTTATGACCTCACAAGAGGGCGTTGCCTTTGACAAATAAATAAATGAATAAATATAACATATTTGGGACCGGACAATAACGGAAGTCGCTTCAAGGTATAAATTTAATGTGACCTCGTCCATGTCTGAATATATACACAATTTGTAAGACCCGAGTCCGGGTAAGTCGTAGTAGGATTTCCTCGCTCTACGGTAATCCTACCTTGTTAAAAGTTTTGGAAACTCTTAAGGCGAAGAAAGCGAGGCGAGGGTTGGATTGTTCGGAGTCTTACCTGTTAGTAGTGCTGAAAAGAAAATTCGGTTCTTGTCCTTGTCCGGGATTTTGGGGTCTGCCATGTCACCATCACTCTTGTTTCTCTGCCTCGTCAGCCTTCCCGTACCGTGTCTTCCTAGGGTGTCCTCGTGAGTGTCATCGCCTCTCTCAACACGTCTCGCGGTTTGTTCTAATGATCCTTTACTAGGACGTGTGTTGGGTTCGGAAAAAGCTAAGAAATGAAACTAATCCAAGGAAGACGACTTCTTCGCTTTACAAAATGCTACACTGACAAGGAAACATATCGTCATGTAATTGCCAGATTTGACCCCGAGAGGTCAAATCACCTGTCTTCAGTAATAGGCGACTGTGACCGATTTCTCGGAGATTGATTGACATATTTTGGATTGGATTGGATGCGGGTGTATTTAAGTCATCAACATTGAATTATCAGTGAGTGTCGTCGATTCCTAAGTTTACCTGTACAAGTGTTTCCTTGTGGAAAATAGGTAAGAACTGTCTGTAGCTACATGAGTTAGTTTCCTTAATGTAAATCTATATATTTCAGGAAACTCGCCAAACTTCTCCTACAAATTGCAACTCTTTCCTTCCTGTCATCGAAGCCCGGACGGCGGACGGTCGCCACAGAATCTGGAACTGAAGAAAATGTCAAATGTCATGCTGAGCACGATTCTCTTCTCATGTTTTACAATTTAGAACTTAATTCATTGGAGATTCGTTTCAGTGGTGAAACAGGGAGGAAACTGTGCCGACACGACCCAAGCGGCACGCATCTCAGGTAATTAAGCCTGACAGGTGTTATTGCTAAAAATTGGCACGCTAGATATGTACTGTAAGTTCGTACCGCTGTCTAAATTGGTTTACTTTTATTTTATAGGCTGGGAAATATTGGTCTAAACGGTAAAAAGTATCTGCGGAAGCCTTTCTAATTCGGCAAATACGGTATATTCATTTAAAATTTGCGGGTTGAGCCCAATTACGGTAAGGTCTATTGTATTGAAAAGAAGACTTAGTAAAAATAGTGTTGGTTTTTCCAAGTACAGCGCGTGCATTGACCTTTTCTACGAATTTTGCAGAGGTGCATGGCTGTACTGTACATTGCACTACATTTATAGAGAATTCCTCCAGGTGTAATTAACGATGAGGTTATAT
>JAQFYE010000735.1:0-30291 GCA_034694305.1 Protaphorura glebata | reverse complement strand
GGGGCTAATTAGTACACTTTTTTTGTTTGTTAAAACGTTTTCCCTTGTCGGGAAGGTGGACTAATTAGCCCCAGTCCCATTTGTGGCCGTGCTTTGGAAGTCACATGCTAATGTAGTTAGGGGGCTAGTTAGTACACTCGCTCGAAGGTGGGGCCCATTAGCCCACGCACGTTTCCCCGGAAGTTTTACGGTCCAGACTTTTTTTCGCCGTCCGGAGTCCGTCTCATCGAGACAGGAACGGGAACGCCACGGCACGGCACGCATGGAAACTACGCAGAAATTCCCGTCGGTTATGCACATTCCGTTCGTTTCCGTTCGTCGTCATCATTTCCCATTTCGTCATTAAATTTCCTTCCTTCTTGTTTGGACTTGTATTTATCTCATTCATCAGTATCGTTGTTAGATTATTTTAGAATTCAGTGACTTTTTTAAAGTACCACGAACATTCATCATACACAATATTATTGAAACCTTGTAATTACAATTACAGTTAGCGTGTGATTGACGATTGGCGTTCAGAAGTTTTTGATAGTGACTGAGATAAATAAGGTAATCTAATTCTTAATTTTGCTTAATTATTTATTCATTCCAATGAAGGGATTATTTTGCATATTCAAATGATGTTATTGTGGTCAACTTATTTATAACAGTTGATTCTGAATAGTTCAACTAAAACTAAACGAAATGTCTTGGACGACACGACAGTGAAAGAATGGAGATTTGGTTGGCAAAGAAAGAAATTGTGGGTAAAAAAATTGTACTTCCACTATTCCTTGCCCTGTGTCTAGTTCAATTAATTTAGATTTCATTTAAAAAAAATGAATTTTTGAATTCCGGAAAAATAATAAAAAGTCGAAACATTCACTGACGAGATGAGTGATACCAAAAGTCGTTAAAGTCAAAGGAGAAGGTCAAAGTTAGATTTTTTGATGAAATAGTTGACTCATTTTATTTTGTTGGTGAATCTTTGGTTAGTGACCAAGACCAAGGTCAGGCTTCGAGTTTGTTTACAAATGAAATATACCGACCACTTCATTACTTCAACATTTTGATTTTTTTTTCTGGAAACATAATAGCACGACACACGATGTGTGATGTTGACTGACTTTACCAAAATCGCCAATTCGTCGTCGAATTATTCCGTCGACCGAACCAAATATTCCGTCAATCCCTGGTCCGTGTGTGGTGTGGAACTGGAAATGAATTATCCAACGTGTCTAAATTGTTCAAATAGTTGTGGGGTTTTATGAGTGTTATAGACTAATGAAAATGTAATATAATTACACCTCATATTCTGTTCTAAATATTTTAGGATTACGCTTGGAGAAAAATTTTATTTTCGGATATAGCGCAATGGAGGAGGAGGACGACGAAGGAATAATATCGGAATTTCGCTGGAACTTGAAGATGCTACTTCGTTTAGGTTACCCAAAGGTAAGTATTTACGGATCGGCCGCCCGGGTCCTGACCCATCGTCGTGTTCCTCAATTACATAATATTCTGTCTACCAAACTAAGCTATATTTTGTTGATTGATTGTAATCCAGGGAATCCGTCTAGACCTTTTTGAATCGACATATCATCGGTACTATGATAAAGTGATCGCGCCAAATTTAATTCTAGCGAATACAGAACGCTGGGAAGATGTGTTTAAACACCCTACACTAGCGATAACGTTTACCACTTCAGAGAAAATTAACAATACCGGAGATCCTGGACTGGAGAATTATTTTCTTATAAAACTTCGATTCGCCGATAATGAAGAGGATCATGGTCAATTGGCGGACGTGCTCAACCTGGTCAGTTATCCAAACTATGTTAAAGCAAAGCGAACCGTCGAACCAACGAATCCAACTGTGGAAACGGCAACATCGTCAACGGGCACTCGAACTGGAGAAGGTCCATGTCATGTTCCTACGTCCACTGTTTCTACTTCCACTGTTTCTACGTCCACTGTTCCGACGTCCACTGTTTCTACGTCCACCGTTCCGACGTCCACTGTTTCTACGTCCACCGTTCCTACGTCCACTGTTCCTACACTGGGCTTCCCTATTCAAATTAATGGCGTGCGATCGGCGTCAATTGGAAGTTCAGCACTTGCTCGAACTCGAGAACTAAACCTGGATTCTCAAACCCAGAGATTATTCCCTGGACCTGGTGTCATTACTCGAAGACGCTCTGCATTGTTCTCATCTAATGGTAAATTAAATTAAAATGATTGAGTCTTCGTTTTAATAATTTCAAAAGTGGTCAGTCCATTACTCTGTTAAAGCACAGCGGTATAGACAGTCTATTAATATTTCTCTGCGGTAAAGGTTCAATCTCAGGAGCGGGTAATGCATGGTGGTGGTGGTGGTGGTGACTATAAAGTTTTACTCCGCTGGGTAGAGTTTTTCCCTACCACTAGGGATGCTTCCGGATTGAGACTTTCCGTTTGCAAACGAATATCAATTATGTGTAATTTTGATATTAAATCTCAATTTTTAAATGAGCACTCTGACGTTGTTACGTGACGTTGGTTCATTATGAATGAACGTACCCCTCGCTTCCGTGTGTACGAAATTTAGTAAATTCTATTATTGCTTTCAGGTGAGAGCTCATCGGTTTCCGCTTTCAAGAGGACTCGGACCCCAACGAAGAAAGGTAAAGGTGTTGGACGAGGACGAGGACGAGGACGTCCACCCAAAGCTCAAACTAAACGGAAGGGTTCGTTAACAAAGGAGACGGATTCAGAATCTGAGTTAGATTCGTCGAATTCGTCTTCGGGATTGGAATCGGATGCAAGTTTTCCTCCAGTAGCTTTAACTGAAAATTTACGAGACTCTGACTCTGAGTCGGTAGATATGGCGAGTGGTCCTTTCCAACCAGTTGCGACAGCGACAGTGGTGGTTCCCAACCCTCAACCCGTGTCAACACTGACGATTCAAAATTTGCAACCATCGACATCAGTAGTGATTCCGGTGGCAACGAGGATGGCTCAAAGTGCTGAACAAGTAACAACGGTGGTTCGTCCAGCTTTTGAGCCAGAACATTCTCAATCAACAGGACAACCAGTAGTGCTTCCGGTTTTAGAACCAGAGAGATCTCCTATTATTGTAAAGGTTGAATCCGCCCGTGTAAACCCATTTCATATTCCCACGACGCAGCCAATCCAAGATTTTATTGATCTCACTCAAGACTCAGATGATGAAGGTGAAAATGAGGCTAATCACTCTTCTTCCACTCCCGTTAATTCGGATATTTCAACTTCAACCTCAGGTACGTCACTTGTCACTTTCATTCATTCATTAGTACATCTAAAGCACTTCTCGAGACAAAGGTTGTAATTTAAATCGATGAGTACATTTTGACTTGAGCCATTCCATTATTGTAATTGTAGCTTAGATAGAAGGGCGGTCAATCGTCCATGCCCTTGTCCCTTCGTTATTGCAAGAGCGAGGGTGTGATCCCTGAACGGCAATGGTCCGATTACTTTAAGGCAAGGCGGTTTTCCGTTTCCCTGCCGCGGAAGTGGTCATATTACAGTGGAGTAACTTTAATTGTTGAAGGAAACATTGTAACAATTGGGTTTTTACTTTCAGAGTGGTCTTCAAACATTCATGGTCCTTCGGTTTCGGATAATGTTGCTTTCACTACGAATTCCCATGCTGAATCCGTTGCGGCTGCAAATTGTGTGAATATCGTTCACGCAGTGGCACAGCCAGTCTTGCCAGTGGAATTCGTTCATGTCAAACAGGAGCTTCTCGATAATGTTGCTGAGCAGAGTCCGGTTCCACTAATTTCAGCAGTTGAAAATGCCGTTGTTAGTTGTCGTTTGAATGTTGAGCCAAAGCCAAACCAAAGTAATGGCGACCGTCAAGATGAGCCGTTGATGTCTGTGCCAAGTGTGGTGGTAAAAGTGGAAACAAACCAAAATGAGAATGATCTTGCAGCAGAAGCAGTACCAGTACCAACGAGTCGTAAGTCTGCGGGGATCAAATTTTGAAAAATCCTCCTTCACTTTTTTTTGCCAATATGACCTCTTATTAGTTGTGAAATTGTCAAACTAATTTTATTTTACCCATCTTTCAACGTCTAATACAGGAGATGACCAAGGTCAAGTTGGTGTATGGTTAAATATTCGTGAACTTCAACCTCAACCTCCCTTATACACTGAAATTCGACCTGAGTCCAGACCCATCAAGGATGAGGACGAGGACATGTCTGCCGCTGAAATCTCACTGGGAAACACGATGGGAGCAGAAACTGAAGAAACATCATCACTGCCTCCACCATACTCAGCTGTGGTTAATTCAGGAACATATGGTGACCAGAACCTGACACCAACTTCGGCGAATACAGTGATGAATTCTGTTGAAGCAAGTAAGTGTAAAAATATATACATATGTTATTTAAATCTGTTAATTAGGGATGCCACGAATACCGGTATACCGGACGCAGATTCACATGATCACTTCGGATGTCAAGTTGCTTTAATACTTTCGAGATTTTACGGAGATGGGGAAACAAGCATGGCACCCGACTGTCAGACGGACAGTCGGACCGACGATGGGATTGTATAAGTCCTTTGAAGGACTACGTCCACAATCTAATAACACTTAAATATTCCACTCGAATTGAGACTGGATGTACTTACCATTTCCCCACACTTTATACATATTTTAAATATTTTTGAACTACACTCACCTTTAGCTTTCCAACACCCCAGTGATATTAAACCCGCCGATATCCGCGCAGATAGGTGACAAGAATTGTGGATAACGGCTATCCGCTATCCGCTTAGTATCCGCGCTACGCGGATATTCGCGGTATCCCTAGCGTTAATTAAGAAAATATAATCCAAAACCATTGTCAACAGTGAAACTCCCACCAACACCACCATCAACAGTAGTGATAGCACTGGAGTCTAATTCACAACCAAGTACGTCAATTAAGACTGAACAAATAACCACTTCTGTGGAGACAAGTTCGATGGCTTCTACTGCGTTTGCAGCTACAACAACTCTAACTGAAGTCTCAACTACAACTATTGATTCAGGCGAATTTGTTCCTGACAACATGAATTCTCCAGCGACCCAATTGCCAGTCTCAGCTATATTCTCAAGGACCCCTCTTGGAATTAATATCGATCATGAATTCAACATCTTTCGTGGTCAGAGCGGAGATGTAAATAAGAATCAACCAACGCTTCTTCAAGGGACAAATAATTCTAGTTCCAATGATTCTCCAACTCCAGACCAAGGTTTGTGTTTTGTTTGAATTCTTTACTTTCTCAATTTGACCTTTGGGTCATTCATTTATGAAAAACCTTGACGCTTTTTTTTTTAGACATTCCCTGCACCGGAAGATTGAAACAATGCAGGGACTGCCCTTTCATTCCAATTTAATGTTTAAAATTGTTTTGTGTTTCATAATTATTTAATAATATTTTGTCTGTTTATAGTTATCACGCAAATTGAAACTCTAAAAACTACCGGTGGTCAAAAACGAACGGACGAGACTGTAGCTCAATTCAGAACTTTTCAATGTCATTCGATACGTGTCGGATCGTACAGCAGGGCTATGGAAAACTCACATAACTCAGTAACAATATCGGACATTGGTATTTTATTTGATTTGTCTCATTCTCAAACTGGTAAGATAAATTGTCGAAAAATTTACGTCGTTTTGTAGCACTGTTATTAACCATTTTACTTTTGAACGATACCCAATGAACAGACCCGAAACCAAATAATTATAACAGGTATAAGTCCGCATTTTGTATTTTTAGACGCAGTTATCAGATGTGCTGTCCCTGCCGATCAAGTATTGAACGTTACCGCACATTGCTCAGCCAAGCTTCCACTATTAGTTGTGACGACGACGCCGAGATATGCAGTTTGGTTGAGAGGAAGACTCGGAATGACCGATGATCCAGCAATGCCTAACTGTTTTTGTCCCCTGAAAGGAGGTTGGCTGAAGAATTTTCTCATTTTATGTATATTGTTTGCATATTCTTAATTTTCGAAATATTGATTCATACAGGAGAATCACAAAAGTACTTGATATTGAAGGTGGACAAGTTCAGTATAATGGACATTGTATTTATAAATAGAATTTATAAGCATGTTCTCATTGAACTGGATTATGAGAAAGCAAAATCTTTGGAGACGAATTTGGAGGATCACACACAAGGTCAATTAATTCTAATCATTCATATCATTCGATTCTATCAATGTTTTCGGTTCCAGTTCATTTATTTTCGGAGAGGTTAAGTTAGGGTGTCCCGAATGTTGCCAGGCTGCCAGGCTTGCCAGGTTGTGAAGTTGTCAAATTACTTTTATTTTACCCGTCTTGCAATGTTTAATACAGGAAATGACCAAGTTGGCTTACAGTTAAATAATCGTGAGCCTCAACCACCCATATCCACTGAAAATCCAAGTGAGTCCAGACCCATTGAGTTGGAGGACATGTCCGCCGCTGGACTCCCACTGGGAAACATGATGGGAGCGGAAACTCAAGAAACAGCTGTGGGTAATTCACAAACACCTGTAAATCTGAACCTGACACCAGCTGCGGCGAATACGGTGAAAAATTCTGGTCGAGCAAGTGAGTATATAAATGTATATTCTTTTAAATACATTAATTAAGAATATACCATATTCAATCTATGCTCTATGGATCTTTTGGATTTTGGATTGGATCGGTCACAATTCACCCTTTAAATGTCCCTCCCGGATACACACATTAATTTTTCATTAATGTGTGTATTTTGTATTAAATCTTAGTAACATAGTTTTTTATGAACACACAGAAGCGGATAGTGATCCCGATTGGGAACCTGGACCAGGGCCATCTAGAAACAGACCCAGAAGCAGTGGAAGTGGAACTATTAAGCGTCCAACAACAGCAGGAACTCCTCGGACACTCACGAAGAGAGTAAGGAAAGACTACAACGCCAGTGGACAATCATCTGATGTTGGACCGAGTCACAACTTAGAGAACGATTCTCGAGATGTTGAAGGGAGAATTACAGGACTTCTCGAATACCCGATGAGTGACGCACAGTTTGAAGAAATAGTCACAAGTATTGCCGGTTTGCCACCAATTGAGCAGAAACTAACTAAATGGTTACTGAATACTCATGTCAATTTCAATACTCCAAATGACTGGATTGCTGTTCCTGTTTCAACCACGACTCAATTGCCTGAAGACGAACACGCAAACGAAATACCTCGTGGATTCTATAAATGTAAGTTTTGGAATTTGTATTCCGTAGTGGAAATCAATCGATTTCGATTGTACCAAAAACTAAAAAAGTTAAAATAGTCCTAACTATGTATCGTTATGCCGGTGTTCGCTGTTCAAACTTGAGTCAATTACTTCCGAAATGTAATTAGTTACAATTACATTACGTGGAGATAAATTGATAAGTAATTAATTAAATTCAAATACAATTACGTACTTCTAATTTCGGAATTACTGACAATTATCAAGTAATTAACCCAAGTATGCCGACGATGGTATTATTCTACAGAATAGTTAATATTCATTTGCTACCCCTCCACTTTTACAATTGAACCTGTTTAGTGTTTTTTCTCGAAAAAAGCACGATTTACATTTTCTAATTTAGATGTACACTTTTAAAGTATTATCGATTTTGGTTACAGTCTTTTATCGGTTGAATGGCTGCGACTTGTTTTTTGTCGACGAAGAAGATTTTTCGTAGTTTTCTCGCAGTTGCCATTTTGTTTTTCAGTGGGAAAATGTACGCCAGCCCAATGTATAAATATTTCTAATTTCTTGTCATAATTTGTCTTAAACAGCAACACATGGGCCGAAAAAAGAACCATGCACAGAATTCTTGAATTACGATGGTTGTTGGGTGCCCTGCGGGATTAAGAACTTTCAGCTTCCAAAGAATACAATTGTCTTTGGGGAATTTGTTGAGCGAATCACCAGTGAAGTCACTACATTTGAAGTCATTGATTGTGCTTGTTTATTGGGCAGGGATGTTCGTGGACTTTCCATCGAAGAAAGGTATATTCAGTCATTCCATTATATCAATCAAAAATATAATATTTTTCATGATAGTTAGTTAGTTGAGATTATATTTCTGTGTTTCAGACGAAATAAGGTCAAAGTCTATTGTGAATCCAATTTGAACAAGCTTCCTCGAAAAACCAATATACGTTTGAAGCAATTTTATCCAATGACGGAAATGAATGAGAAGATCTTTAACAGGTAAATTTATTTGAATTTGTTTAGGAGGCATGTATATTTTTTTATTTGACGAATCAAATTAGATATAGAATAAAACTGAGCTTGACCTGTGTCCTTAGACATTTTGATGGCCCGTTTAAATTTTAAAATTCTAATATGGATCACTGCCGTTTTCATAGATTCGAAACTTTTACGGTGGGAATAGCTCAAGGATATCGTGGACTACCTGACCCGCTTCGAAAGGGTGACTATAACACTGTCGTTGGTATTGTGTTCTTTCAATCCACGTTTCAATCGTCATCCGCTAATTTCACGTAAGTTTGACCTCGCGACAAATTTACATTTCATTTAAAAACTAATCGATTAAAAATTTGAGCACGAGTATAACTGATTTGCACTGCATATGCCTTACGCCAAAATGTAGGATGTTGGATTTGGATGCATTTCTGATAAATTTTAATTTTAGACCTTGAACAACATTTGTGAAGGTCTCTGAAAAGTCTGACCTTTTGGTTGCTACAAAAATATGGGCCAAATACAACTTGTAACGTTATGAACGCTTCAGGGGTTCCTATGACCTCATAAAGTGCATTTGACCCGTGTATTTTTAGTGGCCAAACGGTTAGACTTCTCAGGATATATGACCTTCAGAAAAAGTGTTCGGGAGGTCGAGGTCTACTTACCTACCTGTACTTATTTTTCAGACTTGCGATGGACAATCGTTATATCTGGTTGTTCGAGTCTGACTTAGCATTTGCTGCGACCAAATCCATTTCCATTCAGGAAAATGATCAAGATTTGGCTCTCTGGCATTTCCTGGAGAAAATTAGGGCTTCTAGAGAAACTGATGAATGAACTTTTTATTCTTCTGGACCTTTTCTTGAAGTGAAACTTTTAAGAGCTGACTCATTTAATTTTAGAAACTTTTCATTCCAGATTTAATAGTTTATTAGTTAGGAAAGGTAAAGCCATTACTACCGATTAGTATTATGAATTTATTACGATACGACGATACGACAGGTTACATTTTATGTTCTCTTACGATTAGTCTAAACGCGATTTCTATTCATGTCATGTGAGGTTGAAATTGTAAGACTTTGAGTAATATTGAATTATTATAATCAACTTGTTGTAATAAAAATCAGTTCGAGGAGTATAGCTTGTTTTGTTCTTGTAATTTATTTAACAGAAAATATGAGACGAAGACTTGACTTGGGTCAATTAAATTAATTACAACTACAAATTACACCCCAATTTGGGAAAGTAATTAAAACTTCAAAAGTAATTGCTTGCAATTACAAATAGAAAAATTAGAAAGTAATTAAGTATAAAATTACAATACGGAATTACAACAATTATTCGCAAGTACAAATTACAGGTTGGGTTTCTGAGAAATTAATTCCTATTAATGACAGAACCCAAACAGGTCATGAATATGAAATTAGGAAATCAGATGGCGCTTTGGCGATCTAACAGTTGATGGGGTTTAGGTGAGGTCATTAGACACATGTTTAAATTAGTAACCCACACCAGCCACACCTTTTCTCCTCGTGGGATTGAATCCCCAACATAACACAGCTACACAGTAATGACCAAATTCTGTAAGTATTTAATTACAATTTACAATTACGCAACTGTTATTATTTTGTAATTAATTACAATTACCGAAATTAATTAAATTGGCTCGGAGTCTGCTCTTTTGACATAATCAGGCATCATAGTATATAGGCTGGAATTATTTTGTATTTTGGGTCATTCGGTTCTAGTCATCTAGTAGTGTCCTATTAGTAGTGTATTACATTACTAGGTATACCGTAAAGCCTTTAGAGTCCCGTGTCTGGGGCTGTATTTGCGAAATCGCATGTTCGGACAGGACTGTATTAGGGACCAGGTTCCATGTGGCTTTAGTAGGGTAGGGTGGGCTAATACGGTCCACTTTGTAAAAGTGTGCTAATTATCCCCAGCCGCCATTTGTGGGCTTGCTTTGAGGATCCCATGCTCGTGTGGTTAAGCGGGTGGGGCGTATTAGGACAACTGTTTACCGTTCGCCCGCGCCAGAGATATGACCCAGATATAGGGGCTAATTAGTACACTTTTTTTGTTTGTTAAAACGTTTTCCCTTGTCGGGAAGGTGGACTAATTAGCCCCAGTCCTATTTGTGGCCGTGCTTTGGAAGTCACATGCTAATGTAGCTAGGGGGGGTGGGGCTAATTAGTACACTCGCTCGAAGTGGTGGCCCATTAGCTCAGCCTACCCCAGAAGTTTTACGGTGTAGAATTTTTCCGGAGTCCGTCTCATAGAGACAGGAACGCGCGCGCCATGTCACGGTACGCATAGAAAATACACAATCTGCACATTCCGTTCCGTTTCTGTTCGTAGTTCGTCTCGTATCATTTCGTCAGTCCTTCGTTCTTGTGCCTGTGTCTTGTGTTGTTTAGACTTGTTATTTTTCTCATTAATCAGTTTTTTTATTCGATCGTTGAACGTTGTCAGATTATTTTAGACTTCAGTGACTTTTTTAAAGTTCCACGAGTTCCACTACCATTCATCATACACAATATTATTGAAACCTTGTAATTACAATTACAGGCGGCGAGTGATGAGCGTGTGATTAGACGATTGGCGTTGATAAGTTTTTGAGAGTGAGAAAAATAAGGTAATCTAATTCTTAATCTTGCTTAATCATTCATTCATTCGAGTGAGGGAGGGGACTACTTTTTATATTCAAATTATGGTCAACTTATTTATAACAGTTGATTTTGAATAGTTCAACTAAAAATTAAAAAAAACTAGCTTGGACGTGGACGACGGTTGAAGGCTGAAGGAATGGAGATTTGGTTGGCAAAAAAATTGTGGGTAAAAGATTGCACTTCCACTATTCCTTGCCCTGTGTCTAGGTAGTTTAATTTAGATTTTAGTTAGAAAAAATGAATTTTTGAATTCCGTAAAAAGAATAAATTAAGTTGAAACATGAAACATTCACAATCGATGATCGAGACGAGTGATACCAAAACTCGTTATTAAACTCAAAGGAGATATAAGTGAAAGTTAGATTTTTTTTCCGAAATAGTTGACTAATTTCATTTTGTTGGCGATTCTTTCAGTCCAGAACCCACGGAGCATATGCTCGGTCCCACCGAGCAAATGCTCGGTGACCCGAGCAAAAGCTCGGTGGAACCGAGCATTTGCTCTGATTTTTTTTAGATGATTTTACGCCAAGACGCCACGGTAGAACTTGACATTCTTTGGCTTAAAATACAGAGAATAATTATGTTTAGAAAGTATCCATTTATTATTTTGTTATCTTGAACTCGTCGCGAGTTATAGATTATTGAAGGTAGGGCCGTACGCATAATGTATAAGCTCGCGTGATTTAGTGTTTCGTCGTTGAAGTTGACTAAGCAGGTTCAATTTATCACGTAATCCTAAATCGTGCTAACGATAAGCGCCAGAGCATTCGGTGGGACCGAGCATATGCTCCGTTGGTTCTGGACTGTCTTTGGTTAGTGACCAAGACCAAGGTCAGGCTTCCAGTTTGTTTATCAACGAAATATGCCGACCAGTTCTTTAACATTTAAAAAAATTGGAAATATAATGGGATTGGATTGGATTGGATTGGATTATTTATTTTTCCAAATGCATTCACACATACAAGTAAATAGCAGGACGTGTCACGTTGACTGACTTCACCAAAATCGCCAATTCGTCGTCGAATTATTCTGTCGACCGAAGCACATATTCGGTCAATCCCTCTGGTCCCTGCTGGAAGTGGAAATAAATTACCCAACGCGTCTAAATTTTTCAAACCAAGTTGTGGGGTTTTTTAGTGTTATAGATCAAGGAAATATAATTACACCTCATATTCTGTTCTAAATATTTTAGGATTACGTGTGGACAAAGATTTTATTTTCGGATATAGCGCAATGGAAGAGGAGGACGACGAGGCAGTATTGGAATTTCGCTGGAATTTGAAGATGTTACTTCGTAATGGTTACCCTGATGTAAGTATCTACGGATCGACCGCGATCCCAACCCATTCATTAATTAAATATTCTGTCCGCCAAACTAAACTACATATAATTTTGTGATTGGTTATAAATCCAGGGAATTGGTCTGCGCCTTCTTACATCAACATATCGTCGGTACTTTGATAAAACCGTCTTGCCAAGTTCAATTCTAGTGGGTTCAACAAAGTGGGAAGATGTGTTCGCAGGCGTCAAGTCACTTGCCATCACGTTTACCATTTCAAAGAATTTTATTTCCAATACCAAAAATCCTCGATTAAGGGATTTTATTTTTATCGTAAATATTGGACCCGCCCGGGCCGGCATTGAAGAAGATGCAAGTGAACTGGCGAGCGTCATGTCTCTGGTCAGTTATCCGAACTATGTTGCTTGGAAAGCAAAGCAAACTGTCAGTCCAACAAATCTAACTGTGGAAGCGGCAACATCGTCAACTGGCACTGGAACTGGAGAAGGTCAATGTCATCTTCCTACATCCACTGTTCTTACACTGGGCTCCCCTATTCAAATTAATGGCGTGCGATCGGCGTCAATTGGAAGTTCAACACTTGCTCGAACTCCAGAACTAAACCTGGATTCTCAAACCCAGAGATTATTCCCTGGTCCTGGTGTCATTACTCGAAGACGCTCTGCATTGTTCTCATCTAATGGTAAATAAAATTATGGATTGAGTCTTTGTTTTAATAATTTCAAAAGTGGTATGTTCATTACTCCGTTAAGGCACAGTGGAGTGGTATAGACAGTCTATTACTATTTCCGCGGCAAAGGTTCAATCTCAGGAACTGACAATGCGTGGTGGTGGTGGTTACTCTATGAAGTTTTACTCCGCTAGAGTTTTTCCTTACCACTAGGGCGACGATGTTTGAAAATTTCCGTTTGCAAACGATTTTCAATTAATGTGTGTACACTCTAACGTTGTTGGTTCATTATGAATGAACGCGACTCGGACCCCTCGCTTCCGTGAGTATGAAATATACAAAATTTTACTGTTATTTTAAGGTGAGGGCTCATCAGTTTCCACTTCCACGCGGACTCAGACCCCAACGAAGGAAGGTAAAGCTGTTGGACGAGGACGAGGTAGAGGGCGTCCACCCAAGACTCAGACTAAACGGACGGGTCCATCAAAAAAGGAGACTGATTCAGAATCTGAGTTAGATTCGTCCTCGGAAAACTCGGAATTGGAATTGGATGCAAGTTTTCCTCCAGCAACTGCAAATTTCCGAGACTCTAGGCCGGTAGCTACGGTGACTGGTCCTTTCCAACCAGTTGCGACAGAGGTGGTTCTCAACTCTCCACCGAATAAACGCAAGGGTTCGTTAAAAAAGGATACTGATTCAGAATCTGAGTCAGATTCGTCCTCGGAATCGGAATCTGATACAAGTTATACTCCTGCAGCACTGGCTGTAACTGTCAATTCTCAAGAGTCTCGGCCAGTAACTACGGTCATTGCTCCTATCCAACCAGTTGCAACGGAGATCGTTCCAAACATTCAACCGGTGACAACAGTGATGATACAAAATTTGCCATCATCAGCAGCGATACTGATTCCAGTGACAGCGGGGACGATTCAAAATGCTGAACTAATAGCACCGGTGGTACGTCCTGCTTCTGAACAGGAAGATTCTGAACCAGAGAGAACTCCTATTATTGTGAAGGTTGAATCCGCCCGTACTCCCACGACGCAGCCAATCCAAGATTTTATTGATCTCACTCAAGATTCAGATGATGAAGGTGAAAATGAGACTAATCGTTCTTCCATTCCCGTTAATACCGGCAATTCAACTTTAACCTTAGGTACGTCACTTGTCACTTTCATTCATACTTTTGTAGAGGCTCCAATCGCTTGCCCCTTCGTTATTGCAAGAGCGAGGGTGTGATCCCTCGGACAGGTATGGTGCGGTTGCTTTAAGGAGATTTTTCCCGCCGTTGTAGTGGTCATATTACAGTGGAGTAACTTTAATTGTTAAAGGAAACATTGTAACAATTGGGCTTTTACTTACAGATTGGTCTTCAAATATTCACGGTCCTTCGGCTTCAAATGTTTCCTTCGCTACTCCATCCCATGCTGAATCAGTTGCGGCTGAAAATTGTGCAAATATTGTTCATGTGGTGGCACAGCCATTCTTGCCTGTGGAATTCGTTCGTGTCAAACCCGAGCGATTCGAAAATGTTGCTGAACAGAGTCCAGTTCCTCTAATTTCAGCACTTGAAAATGCCGTTGTTAGTTGTCGTTTGAATGTTGAGCCAAACCAAAATAATGGCGATCGTCAAGATGAGCCGGTGATTCCTGTGCCAAGTGTGGTGGTAAAAGTGGAAACAAACCAAAGTGAGAATGATCACGCAGCAGAAGAAGCAGAAGCAGTTCCCACCAGTCGTAAGTCTTTAATAGAAATAAGAGCCTCATATACCAAGTTTTGCCGGGATCAAATTTTGAAGTATCCTCCTTCACTTTTTTTTTGGCAATATGACCTCTTATTAGCTGTGAAATTGTCAAACTAATTTTATTTTACCCATCTTTCAACGTCTAATACAGGAGATGACCAAGGCCAAGGTGGCTTACAGTTAAATATTCGTGAAGTTCAACCACCCATGTTCACAGAACTTCTAATTGAGTCCAGACCCATTAAGGATGAGGACGAGGACATGTCCGCCGCTGGAATCCCGTTGGGAAACACGATGGGAGCTGAAACTCAAGAAACAACATCACTGCGTCCACCATACTCAGCTGTGGTAAATTCAGGAACATCTTTTGACCTGAACCTCACACCAACTACGGTGAATACAGTGAAGAATTCTGTTGGATCAAGTAAGTGTATAAATATATGTATGTTATTTAAATGCGTTAATTAGGGATGCCGCGAATACCGGTACCCGCGAGTTTCGCAGATAGCGATATCCGCATAAGTCCATCGCAGGACTACGTCCACAATCTAATAACACTTAAACATTCCACTCGGATTGAGACTGGATTTACCCGCACTTTATACACATTTCCAAACTACACTCACATTTAGCTTTCCATAGACACCCCACTCGATACTAACCGGCGGATAGCTGACAAGAATTGTGGATAACGGATATCCGCTATCCGCTAAGTATCCGCGCTACGCGGATATTCGTCCCTAGCTTCCCTAGCGTTAATTAAAAAAATATAATCCACCACCATCGTCAACAGTGAAACTCCCGCCAACACCACCATCAACAGTAGTGACAGCACTGGAGTCTAATTCGCAATCAAGCACGCCAATTAAGACTGAACCAATACCCACTCCTGTGGAGACAAGTCCGATGGCTTCTTCTGCAGCTACAACACTAGCTGAAGTCTCAACTACGACTATTGATTCAGGCGAATTTGTTCATGAGAACGTGAATTCTCCAGCGACACAATTACCAGTGTCACCTATATTCCCAAGTACCCCTCTTCGAATTAATGTCGATCATGAATTCAACATCTTTCGTAGTCAGAGCGGAGATGTAAATAAGAATCAACCATCGCTTCTTCAAGGGACAAATAATTTTAGTTCCAATGATTCTCCAACTCCAGAGCAAGGTTTGTGTTTTGTTTGGAATCTTTACTTTCTCGTTTTGACATAGGTCATTCATGCATGAAAGAGCTTGATGTTTTTCAAACATTCCCTACACCGGAATATTGAAAGAATGCAGGGTCTGCCCTTTCATTCCAATTTAATGTTTAAAATTGTTTTGTGTTTTATTATTTTATAATGTTTTCTATTTTGTTTGTTTTTTAGTTATGAAGCTAATTGAAGATCTCAAAGCTGATGGTGGTCTAAAACGAACGGACGGGACTGTAGCTCAATTCACAACTTTTCATTGTCGTTCGATACGTGTCGGATCGTACAGCAGGGCTATGAAAAGCTCACATAATTTAGTAACAATATCGGACGTTGGTATTTTATTTTATTTGCCTCATTCCCAAACTGGTAAGATAAATTGACGAAAAAGTTACGTTGTTGTTGTTGTAGCTCAACGCTGTAACTGTAATTAACCATTTTACTTTTGAACTACACCCAATGAACCACACCCATAATTAAGTGATTTTGTATTTAATACAAAATATTAAACAGGTTCAAGTCCGCATTTTGTATTTTAGACGCAGTTACCAGGTGTGCCGTTCCTGCCGATCAAGTATTGAGCGTTACCGCACATTGTTCAGCTAAGCTTCCACTATTAGTTGTGACGACGTCGCCGAGATATGCAGTTTGGTTGAGAGGAAGACTCGGAATGACCGATGATCCAGCGATGCCTAACTATTTTTGTCCCCTGAAAGGAGGTTGGTCTAAGAATTTTCTCATTATATGTACAGGGTCACGCATACCCCCTGGCCAGCCCAATCTGGGGGAGCTGGACGAAAAGTGAGATATGCATTTTGTAGAGAATCTTATGAAGGATCCAGGGAGCCATTCCGATTGAAAATCCGTTGCGAGTAGCGGCGCTGACCAGCGTTTAAGTCAAAAACGGCATGACAAAACCCCAAAAATTAGCCTTTCTGCTACAAAACATGCCCGAAATAATTGTTTTCAAAAAATCCTTCGATGCCACCTTTTTTGCAATAATTTCTTGCAATTTTAAATTTTTATTTTGACCGGTTTGGAGAAAGTCGGTTTTACGCTCCCAATGCATTTTGGTGATAAAAAGCAGAATTTTCCTTCCAAATGCCCCGGCAGCGAAAAATCGACTTTCTCCAAACCGGTTCAAAATTTTTTTTACTTGCAGAAAATTATTGCAAAAAAGGTGGCATCGAAAGATTTGTCGAAAAAAATTATTTTGGGCATGTTTCGTAGCAGAGAGCCTAATTTTTTGGATTTTTCATGGCGTTTTTGACTTAAACGCTCGTCAGCGCCGCTACTCGCAACGGATTTTCAATCGGAATGGCTCCCTAGATCCTTCATAAGATTCTCTACAAAATGCATATCTCATATTTGTCCGGCTCCTCCAGATTGGACTGGCCAGGGGGGGCGGCAAAGGTTATGCGTGACACTGTATATTGTTTGCATATTCTTAATTTTCGAAATATTGATTCATACAGGAGAATCACAAAAGTACTTGATATTGAAGATGGACAAGTTCAGTATAATGGACATTGTATTTATCAATAGAATCTATAAACGTGTTCTCATTGAACTCGACTATGAGAAAGCAAAAGCCTTGGAGACGACTTTGGAGGATCACACACAGACACAAGGTCAATTAATTCCAATATCTTTCTATCAATGTTTTTGGTTCCAGTTCATTTATTTTGGGAGCGGTTAAGTTGATCTATTGTACAGGGTGTCACGAATGTTAGCTTGTCAGGTTATGAAGTTGTTAAATTACTTTTATTTTACCCGTCTTGCAATGTTAATACAGGAGATGACCAAGTTGATGTAGAGTTAAATAATCGTGAGCCTCAACCACCCATATCCACTGAAAGTCCAATTGAGTCCAGAGCCATTAAGGTAGAGGACATGTCCGCCGCTGGAATTCCACTGGGAGACATGATGGGAGCGGAAACTCAAGAAACAGCTGTGGGTAATTCACAAACACCTCTGAACCTGCCACCAGCTGCGGCGAATACAGTGATGAATTCAGCTCGAGAAAGTGAGTACATAAATGAACATTCTTTTAAATGCGTTAATTATGAGAATACCACATCAATCAGTCGATGGGTCATGGATCCGTGCTGTTCATTTTTTTTCGGGGCGGTTAAGTTGATCTGTACTATGTACACGGTGTTCGGACAGTTCGGACTGGAATTGAACACCTGTCCAAAAAAGTGAACGGTCATAAATTCACCCTTTGAATGTACCTCCCAGATACACACATTAATTTTTTATTAACGTGTGTATTTGATATAAAATCTTAGTTGTAGTTTTTTTATGAACACACAGAAGCGGATAGTGATCCCGATTGGGAACTTGAACCAGGGCCATCTCGTCGGTCTTCTAAAAATGGGCGTAGAAGCAGTGGAAATATTAAGCGTCCAACAACAGCAGGAACTCCTATGATTCCCACGAAGAGAGGAAGAAGAGACAGCAACACCACGACTGACCAATCTGGTACTGCTGATACTGAACCCAGTAACAATAACAATGTAGATGACGATTCTCGAGAGGTTGAAGTGAGAATTACAGGAATTCTCGGAGACCGAATGAGTGAAGTTCAGTTTGAAGAGATCGTCAAACATATTGTCGGTTGGCCACAAGTAGAGCTGAAATTAACTAAACGGCTTCTGAATAATGATTTCAATACTCCAAATGAGTGGATTGCTGTTCCAGTTTCTACTACTGAATTGACTTATGGCGAAATGGTCAAGGGGAATAAACTTCGTGGGATTTATAGATGTAAGTTCTAAAATTTGGATTCTGAAAAGTAAACAGTAAAGTAAGGTCGATTGGTCGATATGGATTTTAACATAAATGAAACTGATTGTTAAGTAGCCCTAATAACGTATCGTATCGATTTTGGTCGATTACTTTCAAAATATAATTAATTGCACAATTGCAGTTACAATTACAAGAAGGAAAATTAAAAAGTAATTAAATACAATACAACAATTACCAAGTAATTGACCCGAGTATGTCGGTCTCAGTATTGCTTTACCGAATAATTAATATTTTTCTGTCACCATTAACGTAATTTTTTATTGTATGTTCATTTTTATGTATCATAGACTTTGGTCAGTGGAAATATTCCATCACGGTGTTACAAAGTCGTCGACTGAAAGGCTCCAGCTGTTATTTTTAAGCGGCGAAGAAAATTCTTAGTAATTTTCTCCTAGCGGGCATTTTGTTTTTCAGTGAGAAATTCCGAAATTGTTCGATAAGTATAAAAATATTTCTAATTTATTGCCTTAATTCGTCTTAATAGCAATACATGTACCGAACACCACATCCTTCATGAATTACTTTGGTCATTGGGTGAAGTGCAGAGTTGAGAACTTTCATCTTCCGACAAATACAATTGTGTATGGAGAATTTGTTGAGCAAATCAAGAGTGAAGTCATTACATTTGACGTCATTGATTGTGCTTGTTTATTGGGCAGGGATATACGTGAACTTCCCATCGAAGAACGGTATATTACTTTCATTCCATTTTCAATTTCAATTAATTTTTTGAGTTGAGACTTAATCGGATTACACAATACATTATGATTTGACAATCTGTGTTCAGATAATAAAATATCTAATCCGATCTGACCAGAACTCCGTTCTGTGTATGATTCGGGATTCATATTATTTAATATTATATGAAGCTGACTCAATTTATCTCAACGGTATCAAAAATTGGATTTTTTTATCTGATTTCTTTACAATTTTTAGTCACACGTTCCTGGAGAGATTTTATTTAGGAATTCACCGAAATGATCACCTTAGAATGAAACTGATTTTAATTTACATTTCTGTGTTTCAGACGAAACGTACTCCAAATCTATTGTGATTCCAACTCAAACAAGGTCCCAGGACAGACCGTGATACGTTTGAAAACAATTTATGGAATGGTGGAAATGAAGGATAAGATCTTTGATAGGTTGGTAAATTAAATTCGTTTTAATTTTGCTAAAGTCCAACAGGATGTTCCTCGAGAGAAATAGAAATTCCGATAAGTACCAGGATTATAATAATTGTTTCAATTCATAATAACTGAACAAATATGAGCTTGACCTTTGTCCCTGAACATTTTGATTGCCAGTTTAAATTTTGAAATTCTAATTTTAGTTTACCTTTTTTTCATAGACTCCACACTTTTACTACAAGAGGTGAGAAAATTCGTTGCCTAGCTGACCCGCTTAAAGGGGATGACTTTAACGCTGTTCGTGGCATTGCGTTCTTCCAGTCAACGTTTCAATCGTTATCAACTAATTTTTCGTAAGTTTTTCGACGCATAGATAGAAATCACATTTCATGTACGAATTTGGTTAGAAATCCTACCATAAATATGACGTAATTTATTGCCTACTAAAATCGCACTGCCTAGACCTTACGGGTAAAAGTGGGCTGTTGGATTTGGCTGTGCATTTCTGTTATGTTGTAGTCCTTGACCTCCTGAATGACTTTCGTGAAGGTCATACTCGGAAAAGTCCAACCGTATGGCGGTAATACGACTGGCCGAATTGCACTTTTGACCTCAGAAAATTCATTTGACCCATTGTTTTCTGGAGGCCAAACGGTTAGACTCTTCGGGATAAAATCTTCACAAAAGTTGCTCTATAGGCTACAACAAATCAGGAGCACAGCCAAATCCAACCGCCCACTTTTCTCCAAATAGACAGTGTGGTGTTCTATTGATTTTTTGAAAAAGCTAACCAGTCCATCCAGGTTCAAGACAAATCCAGAATATTTTAATTAACCTAGTCTGATTTTTAAATGAGAAGTGGTATCCTTATAATGCCATTCACTTATTTTGAACGCTAAGTTTGACTTGACTAACCTGTCGGATGTTATTTTTTAGGTTTGCGATGGACAGTGGTTATTTTTGGTTGTTTGAGTCTGACTTAGCTTTTGCTCCGTCTAATTCCATTTCCATTGAAGAAAATGACGAAGAAGTGACTCTCTGGCATTTCCTGGAGAAAATTCGTGCTTCTCGTGCTCCTGAATAATGAACTTTTTCTTGTGAACCTTACGTTGAAGTAAAACTTTTAGGAGCTGATCTATTTAATTTTAGAAACTTTCCATTCTGGATGACAAATGGACGAGTTTATTAGATGACAAAGATAAAACTACTATCACCGATAGTTGTACGGCACAGTAGTATTAGTTTATTACGGTTACATTTTATGTTATCGTAATCTAGCTACGATTTCTATTCATATAATTTCAGGCAGAAATTCTAAGACTTTGAGTAATATTGGATGATTATAATGAACTTGTAATAAAAATCAGCTCCACAAGCAACGCTTTGTGTTCTCGTAATTTATTTACCAAAAAAATATGAGTCGGAATACTTGGGTCAATTACCTTCGAAGTGCAATTAAATACAAATACAAATTACACGCTAATTTCGGAAAATAGTTTTTTTTTCTTTTATTTCTTAATTACGTTAAAGAAAACTTCGAAGGTGATTGCTTGCAATTACAATGGGAAAAACAAGAAATTGCAATTATGAAATAAGAAAAGTATTTAATTCACAACTACGTTAGAGAGATTTTTGGAAGTATTAATTACAATTAATCAAAGAACGTTCATGTATATCATTTTCACCCAGAAATCAATACTGCGTGTTGTAACATTAAATTGATATTATTTTCTGGGCGATGGCGAAACTTATTCGAATATGCAAAGTTATTACGTTTTCCATCTTCTAATTTATTATTCCAACTGAAAAGATTTTTTTTACAATTTTTGAAAAAAAATTGGGTCTTGTGATCAGCTTTGGGGAAAAACTCCATGGGATATCCAATGCGAAAATCTAGAGAAGAAAGACTTTTTGAACTTTATTTTGAAATTATTCTTTTAAAATCAAATTTTGAGAGTTGCTCGAGCTGATAATATTTTTGAAGGTTTGGGGCGAATGCCTTTCAGAGAAAATAGTTTGGGTAAAACCGGAGACGGACACTCTAAGTACTTCCATCGTTATCTGAGAATCATGCGAAGGTGACAAATTGGGAATGTCGCCTGTACACTCATGAATGACTGCCTATCTGATACTGACTGAGGTGTTTATAGACAGAACACAACTCAGATACTACACAAATTTCTGAGTCAAATGATGGCTTATCGTACATTCCTACGAGAAGTAAAAGTTTTCAAGAATTCACCGCATTTTGACGAATGCATTACTGGATTATCACCAAACTCGAATAATAATGTAGTTTTAAGCCTCATTTCACTTCCTTGTCATACCCAACTTTTCTACTTCACAGATTTATGAAAGCGTAAGTGGGAAAAACCCATGCATATTTTCAAATCTCAAATCCTCACAGTTTTAGGAAAAGTCGACTAACAATTTCAAAAATAATTAATTTCAATTACTACAAACTACAAACTAGATTTCTGTAGTATAGTTACAATTTATAATTACGCCGTAGAATTTTTTTTCGTCGACCGGAGTCCGTCACATCGAGACTGGCACGCGCACGCCACGTCACGGTACACATGGAAAATACGCAGAATTCCGTGGTCCGTCGGCTAGGGACATTCCGTTCCGTTCGTGTCGTTCTCGTATTATCATTTTCGTCATTCCTTCGTTCTTGTTATTTTTCCTATCTCTATCAAATCTCATTCATCAGTTTTTTTCACTCGATCCTATTGTTAGATTATTTTAGAATTCAATGACTTTTTTAAAGTTCCACGAACATTCATCCTAAACAATACTATTGAAAACTTGCAATAATTGTACAATTACAGTGAGCGGGGAGTGATCATCGTGTGATTGACGATTGGCGCTGATAAGTTTTTGAAAGTAAGAAAAATAAAGGTAATCTAATTCTTGCTTAATTATTCATTCATTCGACTATTATTTATTCAAATGATGACATAATGGTTATGGTCCACTTATTTATAAGCCACCGCCACCGCCAACAGTACTGACAGCACTGGCCGGTGCCTAACTCACCAAGCACGCCAATTAAGACTGAACAACGACCCCCTGCGGCGATAAGTTCGATGGCTTCCACTCCGGTTACAACACCACTAGTTTCGGTCTCAACTCCAACAATTCAGTCAGACGAACTAGTTCCTGACAACGTGAATTCTTCAGTGACACGATTACCAGTGTCACCTATATTCCCAAGGGGGGTTCTTCCAATTAATATTGGCTATCCGAATCCAAATCCAAGGCATCAAGTTAACATCTTTCGTAGTCGGAACAGAGATGCAAATAAAAATCAACAAACCTCTCTTGAAGGGACAAGTACTTCTGTGACCACTGTTGCAATTAATAATTCTCCAACTCCAGAGCAAGGTACGTGTTTTGTTTGGATTCTTTACTTTTTGATTTTGCTCTAGAGGTAGAGGTCATTCTGAAAGAACTTGACAATTTGACATTGAATTTTTTTTTTTGAAACATTCCCTACATTGAAAGATGGCAACAATGCAGGGACTGTCTTTTATTTTATTTAATTTAATATTTATAATTGTTTTATCTTTTGTATCAATTTAATAATATTTTGTCTGTTTAAAGTTATCACGCAAATTGAAACTCTCAAAGCTACCGGTGGTCAAAAACGAACGGACGGGATCGTAAATCAATTCACTACTCTTCAGTGTCGTTTGATACGCGTCGGATCGTACAGGGTTAATAAATGCTCACATAACCCGGTAACGATATCGGACATTGGCATTTTATTTGATTTGCCTCATTCTCAAATTGGTAAGATAAATTGGTGAATAAGTTACGCTGTTTTGTAGCTCAACGTTTTACTGTTAATTAAAATTTTTATTTTTGTACTACACCCAATGAACCAGACCCATAATTAAGAAATGTTGTATTTGAGAAAAGATATTAAACTGGTTCACGTCCATATTTTGTATTTCAGAAGGAATTGTGAGATGTGCCGTCCCTGCCGATCAAGTACTTACGGTTTATGCACATTACTCAGCCAGGCTTCCACTATTAGTTGTGACGACGACACCGGGATATGCAGCTTGGTTGAGAGGAAGACTCGGAATGACGGATGATCCAGGAATGCCTAACTGTTTTTGTCCCCTGAAAGGAGGTTGACTGAAATTTTTTCTCACTATATGAATATTGTTTGCATATTTTTAATTTTCAAAAAATTTATTCATACAGGGTCTTCACAAAAGCACTTGATGTTGATGTTGCACAAGTTCACTGCAATGGACATTGGATTTATCAATAAATTTTATAAACGTACTCTCGTAGAACTAAACTATGTGGGTGCAAGTACTTTATTAATGAAGATGGCTTTGGAGGGTCACACACCAGGTCAATTAATTCTAACACCATATCATCCTATCAATGCTTTTTGTATCCAAGCTGTTCAGTTATTTTTGGAGCGGTTAAGTTGATCTATACACAAGTTTTTGATTCAGCCCTAGCCTCGGTAGATGGTGGGAGCTCTGGGGTGGCCTTTTTTCATAAGTTGGAATTATGGTACTACGAGAGAGGGTTCCTTATAGAATTTTTGTTACCTATCTCGTTATCCAAGTGGAATTTTTTTTATAAGAATCTACGAAAATTCACTGTTAAGTGACTATAATTACATTTTCCAGATAAATTTGCCGAGATAAAAATTGTCAAAGATAAACCCCATGCTGAAGCTTACGGGAAAAAGAAAGGCCACCCCATGCCTGCTATGCTGTTTTCCCTATATCTAACACACGGTGCCAGGGTGCGATGATAATTATCAGATAATTATCAAGATAATTATCATGATTTTTAATGGTTGATAATTATCATTGATTTTTAAAAAAATGGTGGACATTTCCGAACTGTATACGCATATATGAAAGTAAATATGGTAATTTGTCGGCCTTCTTTGAAGATTTCCACCCTATTGCAATTGCAACGCTATGTCTATATGTGCTTTTCTTGTCGTGAACGCGCACCTGCACAGTCCATACTACCCGCAGCACATACATATTTAAAGGTCCGATAATTATCGGATTTTTTGATTTTTATTTAAAAATCACGAGTTTTTCGAACCCTGCACGGTGCAGAAAGCGCGCGAGAAACTGGTGTATATACAGGGTGCTACCAGTGCCACGAACGTTAGCTTGCCAGGTTGCGAAGTTGTTAAATTACTTTTATTTTACCCGTCTTGCAATGTTTAATAAAGGAGATGACCAAGTTGGCGTGCACTTAAATAATCGTGAGCCTCAGCCACCCGTATCCACTGAAATTTTGATTGAGTCCAGACCTATTAAGGCAGAGGACATGTCCGCCGCTGGACTCCCACTGGGAAAAATGATGGGAGCGGAAACTCAAGAAACAGCTGGGGGTAATTCACAAACACCTGTAAATCTGAACCTGACACCAGCTGCGGCGAATACAGTGAAAAATTCTGTTCGAGCAAGTGAGTATACTATAAATATATATTCTTTTAAATGTGTTAAGAAAATTTAGAAAATACCATATCATTCAATCGACGCTTTTTGGATCCCTGCTGTTTATTTATTTTCGGTGCGGTTAATTTGTTCTGTACTGTAAACAAGGTATTCGAACTGGAACTGAACACCTGTCCAAAAAAGTGAACGATCACAAATTCACCCTTTGAATGTCCCTCCCTGATACACACATTAATTTTTAATTAATGAGTGTATTTTGTATTAAATCTTAGTAACATAGTTTTTTATGAACACACAGAAGCGGATAGTGTTCCCGATTGGGAACCTGAACCAGGGCCATCTAGAAATAAGCCCAAAAGCACTGGAACTATTAAGCGTCCAACAACAGCAGGAAATCCTAGGACACCCACGAAGAGAGTAACGAGAGACGACAACGCTAGTGAACAATCTTCTGATTAGTTTTCTGACATCGGACCGAGTCACAACTTAGAGAACGACCACTACTACCAATAGTATTATTAATTTATTACGATACGACAGGTTACATTTTATGTTCTCTTAGTCTAACTACGATTTCTATTCATGTCATCTTAGGTTGAGATTGTAAGACTTTGTGTAATATTGAATTATTATAATCAACTTGTTGTAATAAAAATCAGTTCGAAGAGTAGCGTTTTGTGTTCTTGTATTTTATTTAACAGAAAATATGAGACGAAGACTTGAATTGGGTCAATTAAATTAATTACAACTACAAATTACACCTAATTTTGGAGAGTAATTAAAACTTCAAAAGTATTTTGTTTGTGTTTACAAACAAAGAAATAAGAAAGTAATGAAGTTCAACTACAATACGGAATTTCAACAATATTTAATTCACAAGTATAATTACAGGTTGGATTTCTTAGAAATTAATTACAATTAATCACAGAACCCATACAGGCCATGAATATGAAATTAGGATGTCAGATGATGCTTTGGCGTTCTAACTGTTGATGCATGGTGAGGTCACTAGACTAGACGCATGTTTAAATTAGTAACCCACGCCAGCCACACTTTTCTGCCCGTGGGATTGAATCCCCAACATAGCATAGCTAAACAGTAAGGGCCGCCTGTGTCACCGTACTGACCAAAAGGAAGTTATTTTTTTTTTAAATGTCGATTTCCAAATTACCATTGAATTTTTTTCATGGCAACGAAATCCGTCGATTTGTTTGAAGACGGTGCGGAGGGAAAATTCGAGCGGATTATTTGACTCACTTTTTCAAAGGCAAGAATTAAAATTCATCTCTGATTTTCACATTTCTCATTAAAATTATTGAAAGTTTTGGAATTCGAACCGAATTTGGGTGGAAAGATAAGAAGAGCTCTCACTGCTCTTCACCTTTGACCTGCATTGTCTCCTGGTAAGTGTATCTGTTCACTCTCTTTATTTCATACACAATATACACATCATTTGACAGACGTAGTATGACAAGTGGTTCTGGTCACCCGCTGTCGTCAAGGTCAAGGTCAATGTCAAACTCAGTGTCTTCTCTCCGAGTGATCCTCTCTCTTGACCAAATATTTGTACTTAATATTTGTAGGTCAAGGTCACCAAACCAGTGCATAAACTGTTTTGAAATTATTTCAAAAGTTTTAACCTCTCCGGACGCCGGCCCTGGGATCCAATTCGTGGCGAAATTACAAGTGACTACTTGCTAGTTATTAATAATTAATACTTGACAACTTATTTTGAACTACTAGAAACTATTTCCTACCATTAATTAATTAAATAAAAACCCTCATTGATTTTTCATTTAGTCCACAAACAGTTATATCGTCCGAAAAAATCCTATGACCTTAGATTTAGGAGGTTGACTTTGGTATATCCATTTTTATTTACTATTTTTGTACAACAATTTGATTTGTATTATATTATTTTTCCTCATCGTTTAGTAATTTTGTATTAATAAACTGAAGACTCAAAAATGGACACACTTATGAAATTGGCCAAAAATAATCCATTCAACAATCCGTTCCAACCCGCATTGTGTAAGGCGGCGGAAAAGAATGATGTTTCAAAACCGGTGGATGGATTTCTCACTCCAGTTTTAAATCGAAAGATTGCGTTTGCAGCTGCAAGCGGTAAGTTAATAAATAAATAATATTTTTATTATTAAAATTACATGTGGGGATATTAGCATACTTTCTCCCCGTTTGTTGACTTTTCCCACACTCCGGAAAATGCTTATTTGTCTCATTCGCCATTTCTGGGCGTGCTTGGGAGTCACATACTCGTGCAGTTTTAAGGGGAGGAGCAAATTGGTACATTCGGACCAAAATTTGTCAATTACCTTATTATTTTATTAGCATTTTAATTGCATATTGATTCCAATTTCTAGACCAGTACGCGGCTGAGTATGGGTCATTCAAATATTATGGTTTGTGTGCCATTGGAGGAGCAATTTCTTGTGGAGTCACTCACACTGGGATTGTTACATTGGATTTGGTCAAATGTCGAATTCAAGTGAATCCACAGAAGTATACATCACTTGCAGCAGGAATTAAGGTCATGATCATTCACAAGATTAATTCGTTTTGCAGGAAATAATAATTTTAAGTGATTAATTTTTGTTTGCTCTGTTTAGCTCACATTTCAAGAGGAAGGGGCTAAGGGATTAGTCAGAGGGTGGGCCCCAACTCTTGCTGGATACTCAATGCAGGTACGTCTTATCCTTTCCTCAAGTTGAGAGTTCAATCCCCAACGACAAACAATGTCTTGCTCCATCCGTACTTCCAGGGGTACCTTTCCTAGGTCAATTATTGTAACCGAAATCTCTACGGAGAAGTTGAATTTCGGAAATACATACTCATACTACAATTGAGTAATGCATGGTCAAGCATCGCGCGGGATTTTTTTTATAGAGGGTGGGTTGCTTTCCATTTGGCTTAGGGAAGGTACCCTCTATTAGTAGAAAGAAATCGGTGAACAGTAGAACTGCGTATGTATTGGCCAATAATTTTACGGAAAGTTTGATTTTTTCAGGGATTTTTCAAGTTTGGCTTATATGAAGTCTTCAAAAGTTTCTACAGTAAAATGTTGGGAGAAGAGAGTGCTTATTTGTATCGTACATTCGTGTACTTGGGAGCTTCAGCTACTGCTGAATTTTTTGCTGACATTGCTCTTAGCCCCATGGAAAGTATCAAAGTAAGTGTTTAGATTTTATTTTTAAAAGATTTACTTCCTAATGTCATTCTCATTATATTAATTTTAATGAATAGGTACGAATTCAAACTCAAGAAGGTTTCACGAGTAAAATGCGTGAGGCAATCCCGATTGTTTATGCGAAAGAAGGGATTCATGGATTTTACAAATCTTTGGTTCCACTCTGGGGACGTCAAATTCCTTACACCATGATGAAATTCTCCAGTTTTGAGAAGACTGTTGAACTTCTTTACACGTATGTCTCAAATAAATAGTTTTTTTAATGAAAGGTTAAATTACATTACTCCAGATTTCCAAGTGTCCTGGTCACGAATTTAAAGATTTAATATCAAATTTCGTATGCAGGCGACAATTTTTTTCTTCTGATTCCTCTTTCAGCTTTCTGACATTTTCTGTGTCAGTTTTAGTATAATATTTTTTGGATTGACCCGAAAATTTCTAGCCATGAAACAAATTTTTACTTGAAAAGCGATTCCTAGATTCCTTGTAAACATAATTTCCAATATAACTAATCGTGTTTATCTTAGAATTCTATATTATATGAATAATTGTAGGTACGTCGTTCCGAAACCTCGTGACCAGACAACTAAAGGGGAACAATTATTGGTCACTTTCGCCGCTGGATACATTGCTGGTGTTTTCTGTGCCATTGTCTCTCATCCAGGTAATTTAGTCCACAGAACGTTGAGTTGAATATAACAAGGGACCCCCCCCCCCCGGAAGCGATTGTCTGACGTCTGACAAACCAGCCAGCCTCTTTTTTTACATCGGTTTTGTGATCATAAAAAAAATTCAAAGTCGTCTGCAAAAATGAAATATTTTTTTTCGCCTATCTCGATAATTTGGCCAAAAAAGTTCCCGAGATCCCTCCTGTGAAAGTCGAAAAAGCATGGGTCAAAGTGCATGTGTTTTTCATTCTTCATTTCACGTCAATATCGAAAAGTGCCCGTTAGATACACTACAAAATTTTGTAGAAATTTTGTAAAAAAAATTTAGAGTTCTGTGCCAAATATTTAAACTCTTTCTTTCTGTTTTCTAGCCGACACCATGGTCTCAAAACTTCAAAAGCAAGGAGCTAGTATTGGATCAGTGTACAAAGCCATTGGATTTGCTGGACTCTGGGGTGGCCTTGGTCCAAGGATTTTTATGATTGGAACATTGACTGCCCTTCAGTGGTTCATCTACGATGGTGTCAAGGTCGCATTGCGTCTTCCACGACCTCCTCCACCAGAAATGCCTGCATCACTACGCACTAAACTCAATAAGTAAAAAATAATCCACACTCCTATTCCTGTTCCTAAACGTATAAGTTTATACACACATATACACATACATACAAAAATAATTGTTGTCATTTCGTGGAGAGTCGAAATGGTTTTAAGTGTCCAATTAAATTGTATCGATGGTTAAATCTTATTATGATCTTATCACAATTATTGTTTCATTTTTGGCATCGCTCATGGCTCGTGTAGTGTTTCCTTCATTTTATAATGTGGTACCGTTTGACTCACGAGGGACCGTCTTCAGACGTCAATCCCAACCGTAATAGTTCAATTTGAAAGGAGGGGGCACAAATCATGTGGGAAAATGTACGCCGTTGGAAATAGCTGCATTTTGTATATGTTGTCGGCAGTGTCATCCTCAACAACTTTTGTGAAGGTCCTACCCCCGAAAGTAACAGTTTGGAGGCTAAAATACGCATTTTAGCATCTAAAATGAAAGCGAGTGAAAGTGAAAATCACCGTACGGCGTAGCACATGCTAACCAGTGTGTTTTTAGCGGCCAAACGGTTAGACTTTTTGGAGTAGGATCTCCACAAAAACAGACTTGGGTCAATTACATTGGTAATTGTAATTTCAATTACAAAATACAATTACAATTACGTAATTGTAATTGTA